>JAVQJF010002216.1:0-37516 GCA_036023855.1 Gadopsis marmoratus
TCATTACGTGAACCGCATAGATAATTGGACAGTACAATTAAATGATGTCTATATCACAGCTCCAATCCTTATTTTTCTTCTCTGGCTTCACATCCAGAGGGACTCAGCTGTAGCCAACCAGTAGAAACATCTGTCCACTTCTGTGTTGGTCCATTGTTGTGCCAAGCCCAACATCTGCAGCTGAGGGATGTTGGATGTTGGGGCCAATGAAGGAGGAGGAGAAGGAGTCCTGGTTTCCAGTAACCCTGCAGCCAATAAAGGGAGCTGTAACACAGTGCTGCTAATTACACACACACATGAATGCAAACACACACAAGTGTATAAACGTGCTTTCAGCTAAATGAGTGGTGTGTGAGGGCCTTTCTTTGTCTCTTTTCTTTCCTCAATCTTTGTCAAATTACAGACATTATTGGCTGCAAAAGAGACTCCCTGTCTACCTCGGTCTCTGTCACACTGAGTCGGGGCCCTGGCATGTCCCTCTGCACCCCCGCTGTGGAGAAGGAAAAATGTTGCTAAGCACCCAGTTTCTGGGCTTTGATGCCAGCCAGGTGGTGGGGGAGGGGTTTATTAAGGTGCCCTTTAAGGATACAAATGGGGGAGGTGAACATTGTAATTTGACCAGTTGTGTTGCGGCTTGTTTTGGGTGTGGCCTGGTCTAGAAGCCCCGCTGGCAGCAAATGGCTTTTGATGTCGCGGTTAAATGCATGCTGTTCCGAGGTGGGATTAGTCTTGGAAAGTCAACAATGACAGGAGACTCGTGTTTCATGTCCAGAACTGGATGCTACGTTGGCCTGTAAATTATTGTTTAAATGCATATTAAAGTGTCCATAAAGTTAGGGCAAATTAGGACCAAATAAATATAAAAAGGGATCGTTTTTGGGGGTGACAAGCAAGAGCACATGCTATAGTAAAAAGGGAACATGCCTTTGCTGTCCTGACCTTCTGATCATCTGTCAGCCCCTGCAAATTCTCCCTCAAGCTACAAGGCACAGTGCAGTGGGAGTGGGCTTGTTGTCCTGGTTAAACAGCAGTTAAAAAGTTATGTAACCTCTTGGTTAATGAAGACAATCCACTTTATCCACTCAGGGTTTGGCATTTGCAAAAAGACACCTGTTGGCTGCCAGTCATGATAGAGTGAGAGGGGAGAGGGAAAAAGCAGCTCTGATGCGACCTCAGGATGTCCCCACCTGACCAGCCATTCACTGCTGAATTCAGTCATGTGTAACAGAAAATGCCAACAAACTTGTGGGGTTTGTTTTGTTTTTCTGCCTAGGGATGGCAGTGTCAGTCAGTCCACCACTTTTGTCCAGACTGAAATATCTTAATAGCTATAGGATGGATTGGCATGAATTTGTGCTTGTGCAGACATTCATGCTAGCCAGAGGATGAATCCTGATGGCTGCTAATTCCCCGATTTGTCATCTAGCACCAGCTTGAGGTTGACATTTTGTGTTTTTGAGTGAAATATATATAACAACTATTGGATGTGTTGACAGGTCCAGACATTGATGTCCCCCTCTGGATGAATTTCATTAACTTCTAATAACTTCATTAAACTATTCTGGTTTATAACCAAATACCTGCCAAACTAATGGCATCCCCATCAGCCCCTGTACTTTGTGTTCGGTGTTAATTAGCAAATGTTAGCATGCTACACTACGATGGTGAACATGGTAAACTATATACCTGCTAAACATCAGAACGTTAGCTTTATCATTGTGAGCATGCTAGCATTCTGACTTAAGCATTTAATACCCACTGTACCCATAGCCTCACGGTAGTGCATCTGAAGTCAGTGATAATCTCAGTGACTTCATTATCAATTTGACACAGCTAGCTACTGTTTTAGATAAACATCTGTGCTTGAATAAGAGCTTTACAGATTTTCACCAGTGTTATTTCCCTTCCGTTTAAAGAAAGGATTACATTTAAGAGCCATTTAACTGGCCTGTCCTCTCTTTCAGACAAAAAAAAATAAGTAATGCAGCAGTTGGGAATCTACCTTGTCATCGAGGGACCAGTGTCCAAATCGTCTGCAAATATCTTGAGTCACAGAGGTCTATTGCTTTGACAGGGCAACACGGATCAGAGCAGTGTGGTAAAAAAAAAACAAGATCTGTAGCCGACTCGTGCCAAAGTTAATACTTGGGTCAGGCTGGGAAATCTCTGGCAGTGTCCTTCCAAACGGGATTAGAATGAATCAATGGCTCCTTTGATAAATACAATTACTAAAGTTATTGCAATACAGGAGCTCATTCTATCAGGCAGAGACTAAAGGGTGTGTTGTGTTTGTTGCAAAATGACCATATAGCATTTTCACCCTGTAGACATCATTACTGTTGATTTTCCTTTGGATCCATTTGAGGTCCTTAAAACTATGTAAACACCTTAAAGTCTGAAATCTCCTTTCTGCCCCAGGGTCCGCTGTGCTGGACAGTGGAGCCTTCAATCATGTCGATGTTTTAACGATCTGGGTGTGTCAGACCAAAAGATCGTATCAGCCGTCTCTCCACGCATTATTGCTAGCCCCCCCCCCCCCCCACACACACACACACACACTGCTTTCCCTATTTTCCTCTGATCTTTATCACTCTGTCATTCCATCAGACAGATAACTCTATTGGATTTTGGGACTTTAGGAAGTTATCAGCTACATTCGTCCGGAAAACCATAGGTTGTCATGGGAGTTTGCCTCTTTTTTTTTTCTTTCATTTTATGGCAGCCAAGCATGACTGGCAGTGTGTTGCGGTGTACAACCCCCGCAAGAGTCTCACAGCTGTTTGGAGAAAAGCCATTAGTTGCTTGCATTCGTTGTTTAAATGCAAATATGACCACATGTGACTTTCAAATGAATTGATTACAATCATTTGGAAAATGATATTCAAGACAATTGTTTAACTACTCAGCATGCAAAATGCATTAAGCAAATGTAAATGCAACGACTGGACCATTCACACGTTTGTAAAAAGTAATTTTTAGCATATTTCTGCTTCAGTGAACACTTGTGCTGCACCCTGACTGATTTTCACCCCCAATTCTCTCGGCAGACACCCAACCAACAACTGTCTCCACAGGCTACTTCTGATTCCTGCAACACAGCCTGAACAGATTTTGTCTGACAGTCAAGAAGAGATTATAAGACATTGACCAGATTCAGAACATCCCCTCTGGAAATAATTGGAGCCATAGACGGGTCCTCAGTTACACTGTAATGTTTCATGCATTTATGTATTGAGTGGGCAGACTGGTCCAGGCTGCTCTAAGGCCGGAGATGTGGCGAGCTGGTTTTGTCTCTAACAAAAGAGGAGAAATGAAAAGTTGTCTTAGTTATATGTTGTGCGTTCTTGGCTGACTTGCTAAAGTTGGCCATGGCTACACGTACATTCAGTAGTCACCTAGTTCTGTTTCAAGTCGGAAGGGTGTGTGAGCCGCACAGAGCTGCCTCACAAAATGCCTCACAAATTGTAGGGGTGCTCGGTACATGAAAATGTGTAGTTTTCTACATCTACATGTGTGAAATACAAAAGACGTGTGGCTGGGGAGGACAGAGCTCGACTGCGTAATATAAGCAAAATATCGAGTAATGTGACGCATTACTTTTGCGTCTAAGTAAATAGGAAAGTAATGACATTTTCAACGTGTAATGAGTATAACTGAGTACAGTTTTCAAGTAACCTTCCCAGCACTGTTGATGAGATATGTGGCCAGCAAAGGTGAAAACACAGAAAAGACCTCTATTTTACTGTTTATTGCGTTGAGCAGGGCTCACCTTTTATCTTATGGCTATCTATCAGTACCAGAATCCTCTACCTGGTCCCTCCTCCCCACATCCTTCACTAACTCACGGAAGCTGTCAGAATGCTTCAATCTAAGTGCTTGTTGAACATCTGAACCCCTCTCCACGAACACCATTCCGACTAAGGGCGCTGCAGGCGACAATCTTTGTAGCGTACTAAAAACCGACAATCTCACAAGCGCGCCCACTTTGGTTTGGCAATTGGTCAATTGTTCAGGTGTACATACGTTTGAAGTCCTGTCTCATGCTCTTTTGTCATTCTTACATAACTATTTCCTTCACCTTTTGTGGGTACAACTGTCTACAACACCATGAGTGCTTTCAAGGAGAGACTTAGAAATTAAAAACACCATTATACCCATTTGTATGATTTTTACGATTTTAACTAGTTCCTTTCAAGCATACCCTGAGAGTTAAGGTCTCACATGGAAATGTACACATTTTGGTATTTTCATTTGTGTCACAATGTTTCTAGAAACTAGAGCCAGAATATCTATGATTGACATCTGAAGCTAGCCAAATAAATCCCTAAGCTTCCTCAGCAGTAAGACTAAGGCCTGTATGTATAATGACTCTAACTCAAGTCTACACACATAAAGCCTAAGGTGATTAGCATGGTGCCTCTTCCCCATCTTTCATCTTGTTTTCCACCCCACCATCAGTCTATCAGTGCACAGAAAGTAATTTCCTCTGCAGGTGACAGGGTTCTAACCTTGGTGCACAGTACGTGTGCTCTTTGTGTGGTTAGCGTGACACAGGTCACTGACAAAACTGTGTTCCCAGGAAAAATGTATCCTGTCATTGCCTGTTGCCTGATGCATTCAGGTGGATTCCTCTTGCATTCCGCTGCATACAGATGAGCGAGAGAGCGAGCTGATGTGTGACAAGGCATGAGCCTCATTTGAACCCAAAGCATCTGTAATACATGGAATTAACAGGTGCCTTACATGCCCATGACAGCAGAGATGTAATAAGAAATACATCAAAACAAATTAAAGCAATCCCGGCAGACTGCTTTGAGCTTGGAAATGTTTGTCAGTAAGCAAAACATCTCAGAAACCTTGAGCTTCACAGTTCATGCGTGACCTTGAACACTCGCAAGTTAAGCACCACTTGCTTGCCTGTTCCTGAGCTTTTGGGCATAATTTTAATATAAACTTTCTATGATTCTGAGAAGTTTTAGGACTTCTCAACCGTGTTAGCAGATTAGTATGGTAGTGTGGTTGAAAGAGCTTGAAGAAGCCAGTAACAAGCCAGTTATGCTATGAACTATTTGCCAATGTAGCCAATAGCTGTCGAGACATTTTACTCAAAAACACAAATGTCAAAATCATGGTAGGGCTAGAGGGTAAGTCAGGGATCACAAAGTCAACAGGATCATCCTTCTGGCGACCATGTCCATCAAATGGTTGTTGAGACATTTCAGTCCGGACCAAAGTGGTGGACTGAGAGCACGCCTTTAGCATGACTAAATACAGCTCTGGAAAAAATCGCTGCAAAATGATCAGTTCTTTGGTTTTACTATTTATAGGTATGTGTTTGAGTAAAATGAACTTTGGAAAATCTGGAGTGGTCTCTTAATTTTTTCCAGAGCTGTATCTTCAAAATATTTTACATGTCTGAAATAAACAAATCTGGAGCTTTGTGCCGCCTTAGTGGACATATGGACCAACCGGTGATCTCTAGTCCTAATTTGTTTTGCCGTCTTTCACCATAACAGCTGACATTAGTTATATAAAATAGTTTGTATTTTTTGTCAAGTTGGTCATGGGGGAATATGTATTTTCACTTCTCCATATTATTTATGTTACACAGTTATGTGCTTCTGGAGGCTTCGGCAGAATTTGTGGTTGCACTGAGGAACTGAGACCAAAGCTCACGCCGCTGTGATATATTTGCACATCATTAGCATGCTGTACTCAAACACAGGCACGTGAGTGAAACACACACATCCACCAGGATGGTACAGCAAAGGAAGGGGCCGGGAGCTTGTCACTTTCTGTTTTGCCATGACATAAAGGAACCCACCCTGACCGCTACAACGGGGTCACACATCCACATGTCGTTCCCACCATTCATCATCATCATCATCATCATCATCTTATCCACTTTTCTACTTTTCTTTCTCAGGCTTTAACTTACTCCTCCAGTTTTTAATCTTTCTCTCATAGCCTCCCATTTCTCCTGTTTCTGTGTTATTCTTAACCGCGGGTCTTTTTGGGGGTTCTGTAAAATGTCTGTGTGAAGGGCTCTTCATCTGTGGCACACACACACACACACACACACACACACCTCCTTGGCACCACTATAGATCAGCTGTAGGATCCCACTGTGCTGTCTGACCATGTTGCTTCAATGCACAGAAGGGACCCTCTGTTGCCATTGAGCAGGGGCCCATGATGTCATAGGGAAATCACCTTCATCTCTCTCCCACACACACACACACATGCTGCACAGTGCACGGCCCCTCCCCCGCTCTCTTTTCTTCTCTTCGCCGTGGTCAATGGAATTGCATGGCTGTGCAGTTCAATCACTGTCAAGTGTAAGAAAAGGGGTCTCTTGTGCAAAATTTCATGATTCACAATTGATTAAATAGGGGTGTCATTTCATGGCTGAACAGGGAGGTGTGCGGAGATGAGGGGGGGTAAGGCTTTTTCATGCCCTTGTGAGATATGGCTCAGAAATCGCCTGATGGGCCCCCATTCAAAGCTGGAGATGTAAAGGTCTGGGGTTTATTCACAGAGGAAAATATAAGAGAGAGGAGGGAGTAAAGGGACACAGTAGGAGAATTGCCAGTATCTTCTCATGGCTTGATGAAGGGCTTTAACACCCATGAGAGATAGAGACCTAATTTAATGTATGTAAGCCGTGTGATTTAAATTCATGTCATGTGGAAGCTCCCAGAGTTCAGCCAAGGGGGATACAGATAAGGACAGAGGACAGGAAGTGGCTTTGAGAACAGAAGACAAGGAAAGAGGATGGTTGTGAAGGAGTGATGGGAGTATATCATTTCACTGTACTCTACAAAAGGACATTGACTACAGCAGTAGTGAGGTTAGAGGGAAATATCTCAGCACTGTATTGTGGGAACTGTATTGAGTTGCAAACCTCAGACTGTAACCAATGAGGTTTCTTGATTGAAATCTTTTTATTATAAAGTCAGAACTTTGTCAGAAGCAGCTTTGTTCCGGTGACCTGCGTTCACCAATTTAGACCCCTTAAAAGCTAACCCACTTAATCCCACTGGGTTTCTAATTATAATAAAGACATTGTAAACTAAACGACATTAGGAGACTATGTCATAATTGCCAACATACCGAATCCCATCATAAATGTTGTAAACAAAAACTTGCACTTCCTACAGGTCTTCCACTTTTTTGAACAGTGTATGAGAGAAATGTCATGTCATATCGTTACATGGTATCTACAAAGCAATCTATAATGTTTTCTTTAATGATGAGATGTAGATTTCCGTTTACATCTCATAGTAAAATAGAGTGCACTGGAGGAGGACTTGGAGAATAAGTAGTGCGATATTACACTGCGTAACATTTTAGAATCCTTGTTCCATTGGTGCAGCTTAGGAAAACTTGTGTGTAGCCAAATAAAAAAAACGCTACACCAGCTATTAGTTTCATGGTTATCTTCACAAGTTATCACAGGTCTCCAGCGCTCATTACCTCGCCTAGCGTAGCATTATGTCAGGTTTGGTTAGCTGGGTCATGCTAACTTTTGATAGCTCTGGAAGCATCACTATCTCACTGTTACACCACTGACGTGGATTAGAAACTACTCATGGGTCGGATTTCAGGATTTATTTCTTTATTTATGGCTCCCGATGTGAGAGTGTTTTACAATGAAATAATCTCCATTGGGAAACATTTATTGCTGTAGTAGGATTGCTGCCACCATAATGCAACTCTATAGCAGCATCTATAATCAAGAAATAGAGTTTCAACAAAATAGAATTTGTGTTACTCTGAATGTGTATATGTGATGGATTAGCAAGTAGCATTAAGACACACATGTCACATACATGTATTGAATAGAGACAATCTTGGAGGGCAGGGAAATGCAAATGGAACTTTTAGAGCAGATTTTTTACACTTCAGTCCAGTCGCTACTGTAAACTTCACACTCTCAGATTCAATACACAGTACACAGTGTGTGTGTGTTTAGTAATCCATCTATGTAAGCTGCTGGGATGCCGAGTAAAGATTTTTAAGGGGCGAAGGCGAACCAAACCTTGTGAGACTCAGGCGGCCCAGCTTTACTTTTGCTACATACTTTGGGGATTTTAGCTTTAACATTGTTCCCAGTGTTGAGTTTCCTTGTTGTCGGTACACACTCAGTATAAATCTTTTGAGGTTATGTGAGGTGGCCTTTCAACTACATTTCTTCTTAGTCCAATTTTGGGGGAAAGTTCCAGAAGACAATAATCTTGATATGAGCACATCTACAGTATTTTCTTATTTTTCCACTGTTGCGTTATTTTACTTCAGTTCATTTCTTCTGACAGTGAGCAGATTCTAGATTAAATTATGCCCATTAAGTGACTCATTTACGTTTCAATCATTTATCCGATGTTCTTATGCAGAGTGACTTACAGTGTAGTAAGTGGATTAAATTAATTAGACTGAATTCCTAGATTTCCAATGCTCAAAACTGCCAACAGTAAGGAATTTAATGGTCAAGAGTGTGAGCATAGAATGCTAATATGTGATCTTACTACATGAAGTACTAGTGACCAGGAGGAACAAAAGATTTTTGGCAATGCAGGAGGAAGGTAATTAAACATAAAAGTGGCTATATTGAACATATAGTGAGGTGGCACCGAATCAACACTGGAGGCCAAAAGCAGCTATAAACCATTTCTCAAACTGCGTCTGGAGGAGAGGAATTTCCCACAAATCTCTTTTTATTATCCTTAATCAAACCTTTATTGTGTTTTCTTTTTGATATTTTTGCAACCCCTAGCTTTTTTATTCCTACTGCTTTTTGTATTCTCTGGCAACAGATTTCCTATGGACAGCCACAGCAAGCATTTGGTTTGCCTGAAAGTTACATGAGAAGCTTGACGCCGCTCTCATGTCGGTTGGTTGATTAATGGGCTAAATACTGAGCTTCAGAACTGCTGTTTTACCTGTTGACAGAGCGAGGCTAGCTGTTTCCAGCATAAAGCGTACAGGCACATTTAGCGTACAGGCATGAGAGCTGAACCAATCTTCTCTTCTAACTTTCGGCAAGAAGGTGAATAGACATATTTCCCTAAATGTCTAACAAGTGCTGGCTGCTTATAAATCTGTAATGTGCTATCATCTTACTTCCAGCTAAACAAGATCAATTGATTCATAAATACAGACAAGGCGCTCAAGTGAATAAACACTATTGCTGACGTTGATGTTAGCTTTAGCCAAAGACGAGTTCAAAGGAAATAACTTTTATCCGCTACCCTATCTTGATGTGGTTTATTGGGTTTTGCAACGTTATTATTATTTGTCACGCCCCAAACAGGTGCAGCAAAGTTACCAGACGAGTGAGGGAGGTGTCAGTCAAGCACAGCCTGCACACGCCCACACTGTCCTGAGAAGAGGTCTAGTCTGCCGAAATAAAAACACCTGTGTGGGTTCGCCATGAGTGTGCGGGGCCTTAAATATCATACCTGTAGCATCCTAGGATGATCTGAACTGCACAGACGTGGGTTTCATATATCAGCAGGCCGTAAGAGAACATCAGTGCTTTGAGTGGGCTGAGCATTATGTATACACAAGCGGAGCTCAGGGGGAAAACCATCACGAGTGATCATGAAAGTATTGCAGTGGCACGCAAGCAGACTTTTTTTTTTATTCCAGCGTGGCCTTCCTCCACACCCGCAGTTAATAAATTTCTTCACGTGTGTCTTTGTGTGGAGCTTGTCGTGTAGAGCGTTACTCTTTTTTTGAAGAAACAGGAACTCCATGCACCATCCTTGTGTGTGTGGTTATGAGTGCAGAAGTCTGGGTTTTTTGTCGCCTTGCCCAGTTGAAGCCATGCATGCAAATATAGTGAGCGGAGCCATATAATTGCTATACAAGAATATCCATCAGAAATAAGTGGAAATTCAACAGCAGCTTGTGAATTCCCCTCTGCCCTCTGGTCTTAGTGGACACCCCACGAGTCTCAACCCCAGGACCATTGTCTCTGGAAGACTTTGATCTTCTTTCCGTGGTTTCCACCATAAGCAATAAGCATAATTTGTCTGTTTCCCAGAGGAGAGCCATTTCTGCGTATTTTTGCTTCATTTTCAGATAATGCATCCTTTCTCCAAATTTCATTTCCCAAACCTGAAGCTGTTAAGTAGTTTTCAGAGGTTCTCACTGTCTGTCTCTTCTAGGTATTTGTAACACATTTGCGCACACGCACACACACATGCAAAGACACACTTCCTTTTCACCACTTCTGCTCCGGGGCTTGTTGCAGGGTACACAACGAGAGGCTTCTGTGCATACCAAACCCAGACTGTTCATTCAGAGCTGCCGCTAATCGTGCATTTGGGCGCGCACACACACACACACACACACACACATACACACTTACGTTACATGTGACCAGCATTCCTCCAGTTTTAGCCGTTTGGAGAGAACGGGATGGAAGGGATGCAAAGAGAGAAAAGGAAGGAGAAAGGTAGCAGCAACACAGGAAGTATTGTAGAAGTTCTAGAGCTAGACTACAGGGAAGAACCTAGGAAGCAAAACCAAGTATAGCATTCCTCTTATGAAATCCACTTGACAGAGGCATCAAAAAAATCTCTTCATGACTCATATTTCTATTTTTTTTTACCCTGATTCCAACTTGATTGTTCTCATTGTCAGGTAATTACAATTTAGACCGTTTAAAACTCTTCAGAGTAGGTGTTGTTATTGAACTGAATTAAAGCTCAGTCTGCTTTAGCTTAATCCCATGAGCGTTTGATACCTAAACTGTGAATCTAAGAAAGCGGAAGAGAGCAGCTGCTCTCGCCCCCAAACTCTACAGCTAATAAGCTTCCATAAGTAAGACTTCCAAGAAGTCGCTAAGCATTTAGGTCGTCCCGGCTCTACCCTGGCTCATTTCTCCGCGAGGTGTCCTGAGGTGCTAGAGCAGCTGTGAACTAAGTCTGTCAGTGTATCAGTCTCCCGTGTCATGCCAGACGCCACCTCAGAGTATCGCAGGGATTCAGTCCAGACAATTAATCGGAGCTCGTTAGCCATATGGCACGCAGGTCGTAGCCGAAGCTGGCCTGCGTACTGCAGAGGTGACACAGCACCCACCTACTCACACATAGGCAGTGCTGTAACTTCACTATATGTTTATGTACATGGTGGTATGGCTGTCCACACGCCAGCTTGTGTTGACAGAGTGCACAAAAAGCTGGCACACGTAGTAGTTTATCTCGGCTCGGCCCCATAGGAATGCTGTCTTTTAAAGGAAGCGGGCTGGGAGGGTGGGGTGAAACTGATACGGGCTGCTACCTTGCTCTCCCTCACATCTACCGGGGGACTGCAACAGTAAATGATGGCATTAGGGAGGAAGGGGAGGGGGCGGACCAGATGAACTGCTTTCCTTCCAAGAGCGAAGGATGATACGTGGGCCAGGGCAGGAGGAGGAGGAGAGTGGTGAAGCTGGACAGGTGCTGAGAGAGAGATATGTGCTTTTTTTTCTTCTCTGCCGCACGGGAGGTTGGGGGGAATGGAGAGAAAGCGAAAAAAGGACAGGTGAAATATTTCCCCCTGTGGCAGAGGAAATGGGGGGAAAGTGGAAAGGGCCAGCTCTGTATTGAGAAATGGACTAAACCATTCCCGGAGGGGATGCTGAAACTCCCAGCCCCACAGGCCTCTCTCTAAATGTACCTACCAGTGATGGATGATATTAATGTTTACCCCCTCTGCTTTTTCCTCACTCCTCAGCAGAGCTCAGGGAGGGTTGTTTGTGTGTGGGTGTGTGCACCACCAGCACACAGCATGCCAGGCAATCCTGGCTCGGCCTCCTCGACACTCCCAGGGAGTAGAAAACATATCCCCTGTAACAATCGATAGCTACCCCCAGCTCCCAGCCCCATCTGCAGTCTCCGATGGCCGCCACTACTATTAATCCTGTGTCCCACCGCTTCCTGCTTAGAGCCCGGCCCCTGAGATTAAAGAGCAACACAGCTACTGGAGTCCTTTGCTCGCAGGAGGAGGAGGAGAAGGAGGGAGAAGGGAGCACAGTGTGAAGATTGTTTATCCAGAGGAATCTCCTCAGTGCCAGCTTACAAATGCTACTCATTCCCACTTCAGGGCCACATGGGGCTAACCTCGTCTGACTCTTATCCGTGTCAATTAATTTGCAACAAATCAACATCTTTGTGATGGTTTTTGCTCCCCCCCCCAAAGGAAACACTTATAGCCAGCTGGGATGCATTCAAATAACTAGTTTTAAATACAGCAGTCTCATGCTGAAATGATTAGTCGATTATTCAGTCAGTTGATCAAAATGAATCTTGAAGAAATTTGTAGAGTTATTGTTGGTGAGTCATTTATCAAGCAAGAATGCCAGACGTTTGTCTTTACTTCTACCAACTTGCAAAAGCTCTGTAGGAGAATGAGACAGATTCTGACGTGTCTTGTCTCGTTGGCAGTTTAGTTATTAATATAATATTATTAGTATAATATGATATATAAAGCCTTTTGAATATTAAACAATATGATGTAGCAGTACCACCGCTTGTTTTCCATGCTGGTTAAAGAATATGACATTTTGGGAAATACGCTTATTGGCATTCTTGCCAAGAGTTGGACGAGACACTCTCATGTCCGTGTTATTTGTGAGGTTTAAAGAAAGATTTGTGGATTTTGTTACCTTATAGCTTATCTGTCGCCAGTCTTTATGCTAAGCTAAGCTAACCATCTCCTATCCACAGTCATATTTACCATACAGACATGTCAGTGGTATTGATTTCGTCATGTAACTCTCGACATGAATGGTGAAAATAATCATTAGTTGCAGCCGTACAACAATCCTTTCTTCACAGTACAGACAGACATCCCTCAGGTAAGCCTCACTTGGCCTTGCTGTGGAAATGAGCATACATAGCATTCTTTTGTAAAGCTTCTCTGTATTTTGGACAGTTTGAATTCAGCGATAAGAGAATATGTGGAATGCTTTCTCAGCGAACATTTGGTGTCTGCTGTAAGCAAAGAAGATTTGTTCCATCAAGATGGGTTGAGGGACATTCGGGCGCTGTTGTTTTTCTCATGCGCTCACTTGGGCATTTTTTCCTAATTTAACTGTGTCCCTCATCTTCTCATGTCTCTCGCAGTGGGACTCAAAGCGAGGGTATCCATTTCTCCAGGGCAAACACATGCCGCCTCTATTTTACTTGCTCTCTCCCTCGCTTAAACACACACACACACACACAAGTGAACAGTTTTAGGAGCATGCACCCTACACACAAAATAATGAATGCACACAGAGTCGCTTTACCTCTGCAAACATCCAGTGACTTGCACTGCATGGATTACCCCCCAAAGCGTTCCCCTTTGAAACTCGGCAAGTAGGGATTTCTTTTTAGGTGATCGCTGGCCTAAGCAGCTGTTACATGCAGGATTAGCAGGTTCTGCCATTCAGACAACATGGCCTGTTTAAACTGGCAGGGTGAAAGAAGTAGCGAAAGACAAGGAGGGGAGGGGAGAGGTTATGACAGGCAGGAGCAGAGATGAAGTTGAGAATAGAGGGGAGAGAGAGAGAGAAAATGAGGTGCAAAAGACATGAAATGGGGAACAGATCACGAGTGAAGGGGAGTGAGACGTGGAGCAGAAGGGATGAGAGGCGAAAGGAGCAGAGTAGAGCGGCAGAATTGGGATGTGTGAAGAGAAGTGTGAAGGGAAGGAGATGCATGGAGAGAAATTTGCGTAGAAGGAGAGGAAAGGAGGAGAGGAGAGGAGAGGAGAAGCTTAAACGTATCCAGTGTTGTGAGAAGCAGAGCTCTGCCAAGGAAGCAGCTTAAAAGGAGCTGACAATGAGAATATTGTTCCTCCGCTGTTTTCCATCCCGTTTCTTGTTTCTTGTTTCACTTCTATAATATCGTCCACCTCCTGCCTCTCCGAGTGTGAAAGTGTGTCATCAAGCCACCTTGGTAATTGCGCTGGTACAAGGCGTTTGCAGAGAGGGAAGGTTGATGGGCTGATAACAGGCCTGGCTTTAGGGGTGGAGAGACATTTCCATACTGAGCGGCTGGCTCACAATAGCATCTCACTTGCTTCCCTTGTGTCGCTCACCTCTCCTGCTTCCATTCTGTCTCACATACCTCATATTGCACTTAGCTCTCCCTCCCCTTTTCTCTCCTCTTTTTTTGTGTCTCGAAGAAACACATCAGGGATCGCTGTTGTTGTGAGCTCTATCCTTCCTCAGCTGCTGTTTGTCATTCCGTTCTCCCTCACTTTGCCCCCTCCGCCTCTTCTCTTGTGTGTCTAGCAAGGTGTGCAACAGTGGTGTGGCAGCCAGGCAGCTTTCTTAGTTTTCCGTTTGATGCATCGCGGCACATTTCGCTGGAACATGCCAGCGCTTCCTGTGAGCAGAACCCATGCCTCGTGTCGGCGCTCCTTCGCCTTGCTCTCCCTCACTTTCACTCATTACCCTTTTTCCTCTTTCTGCTCTCCCCTGTGCCCCTCCTTCGCTTTCAGCCTATTCTGCTGGAAAGATAGGGAAATTGTACATTCAGACGTTCACACACGCACAAACACAGACACGCACTATCTCATATATGCAGAAGCACAGCGCCGACAAGTGCAGCCCTTCCAGTCACACGCAACACCACTACAATTTCTTCACATTCTCATGTGGCTCCACTGAAATAGGAATTGTGCACATGCATGCACACACACACATAAACACAAACACCTACACAATCTCACAGTCACACTCTGGCCCTTTATCCCTTCTTGGTAATCTGTTTACGGAGTGCTGGGCCCATTTGAGGGAGAATTTAATTGAAACCGGGGCTAATCTGATGATGGCGCGGAGCGGCAGAGCCCTCAGCCCTGCATCACCTCCAGTAAGGTTGCACCTTGTAGTCCTCACAGTCAATACCTTGCTACTTCATTTCATGCCTCACGGTCCAATGCAGCGCTGCCCACTCATACATGCCACATTGATTGTTAATCCAACATTTGATATGCACCACGCTCACTCAATTCTGATCTTGTTTTTCTTGTTTGTGTCTTCCCTCCTCCTCTTTTCTCACTCCCTACCATTTACCCATCACCCTTGTCAACCCTTGTCTTTCTCCTCCTGTTCCCACTCCTTTCATCCAGGATGGATATTATTCCCACCGGCCGAAGGAGAAAAGCAGAGTGGACAGCAACAACGAGAACTCTGTGCCCAGAGACTTTGAGAACATAGACAATAGTAACTTTGGTGCACGCTCACAGCCACACCGGCAGTCTGTCGGGCCCACCAGCAGCAAGCAGCGGGAGTATCTACAGGAGAAGGCCCACGCCCAGCAGCAGGCCTGGCGGGACAGCTCCCCGAGTCTGGGCCGCAGCTCAAACGAAGTGCTGCCTGTAGGCCACCAGCCGCCGGCGGTCAGCAACAATGCCTCCTACCCAGGTGGTCAGCGCGCTGCGGGAGTGTCACGGCAACACTACCATGCCTCACAGGCCCAGCAGGCCCAGCCGCAGCACAGGCATCAGCACCCCCACAGGAGGCAGGCGACTGCAGCACCGCTGGAGGTGACCTACGACCAGCCACCCAAGTGCGAGATCAGTGGGAAGGAAGCCATTTCAGCTCTATCCAGAGCCAAGAGCAAGGAGTGCCGGCAACAGATCGCTGAGGTGTACTGCAGACACAAGGAAGGGCAATTAATGCCTGAGAAGGTCACTCGCTACTGCCCCCTCGAGGGTGAGTAATTAATCATTGTAATTAATTTGATTGATTATTTGATTTCAGTTAAGATAATGATAAATGAATGTCTGTGTTAGTGCAGTGACTTTGTGTTCTGCCCAAAAATGGTCTCACTGAATGGGTCGATGTCTATCAAGCTTCCCAGCGTAGGGACATCTGAATGTTGACTATGGTTACGTGAAACCATGTTTTGTACAATGTCTGATGCCACATAGATATCTTAAAGCCCCTGAAACCTTGGTTTCAAATCTTGAGTATTTCTGTATAACATTACATTTCATGTAATGACTACATAAGCAACAATCAAAGTTAAAGTTCGGGAAAAAATTTGATTGACAGTGCTGACATAACTTTTTGATTCCAATGTTGCTTTTCCCAACTGAGCCCTGCCTACTTTAAATCGGTGAGAAATACAAGGATCTCTCATGTGACAAAACCAAAACATTCATAAGGTTTATTTTCATGCAGGACCCCGTTTCTCATAGTAAGAATCTGGTTAAGAAAGGTTAAGGTTTTTAGGGCCTTTCACACCTCAAAGTTTGTTTATTTTAGCTGTGCTATACCTAAAAGTCAAAAAAGCCGAAGTGGACGAAGAAGGACACTAACACTGGGTTAGAGGTTGTGTTCATGCTAAGGACATTCTTGCAAAACAGCATTTAGAAAACGGTAAAATAAATGCCACTGTTACTGCAGTGCTCATTAAACAATTGTTCATCTCAAAACTTCAAAAATAGATTCAAAATCAGGGTATCAATAAGCTGATAGAGATTATTGCTTGAGTTGATTATTTGAGTACAAAACACAAAGAAAACCCTTCTGGAAATAATGCTGGCAGGTTGTCTTTCCTCATATAGTTTGACCTTTTTCTTAAGCAAACAAAAAAAATAATATCCGCAAAGCTAAGTACAAAGAGTGTAGTCTGACCAATCAGGCTTTAGTAGACTACATGGTCAAATATTTCCTGTTCTTGTAATTGCAATTCTCGTCAAAGGCAAGAAATGTCTTTTTTTGTGTAATTGGGGAAGTAAATTGTTGGAGAAAATGGGGATGCTGCTTGTATTCTCTCCAAATTGGTTTCCAGTTTTCATTTGTTTTGTCAAGCTGGCCACAGAACACAGGTTCTCATTTCTTTTTCTCTAACAGACACACGCAAACACGCAGGCTTTTTTCTCTAGGAATTTATGGACATCTGCAATCTGGTTGTGGATTCTATAAACATAATCTGTTGCGGCTGCCGCCATCGGTGATCATCTTGCATCGGCAGCCATGTTTTCAGTGAACAGCATATACACACACACCCATGCATTTATACACATGGGAGTTGACTGAACGCAGTATGGACAGCAGGGGAGGAGGAGAAAGCTGTTATACATCCAGCCTGTTCTAGTCAGATACCTTCCTGGCCCATGCGTATGTTATTAAAACTCGAGGAGGCACCGTGACTTAGCAACTTTTGTACATTCCCCTTCCCAAGAGCAAGGCGTATCGTTTCTCTGTGCCTAAGCTCCTGTCATCTCACACAGCAACTCACCATCCCACTCAAACTGACAGTTTGATCAAAGGAGACAAAGAAATTGAAAAGGGCTTTCCCCTGGTGGCTGGGCTGTAACAACACGACAGCTAAATTAAATCACTTTTCATTCTTACTCTCCGTCTGCCTGCCTGCCAATGTGTAAGCTCTCTTCCTCTCTCTCTTTCCCCTCCTCTGTTCCCCATCCCAATTCAAGTCCTAACCTTGTTAGCTGAAAATTGTCCAATTTGATTTGATTGGTTATTCTGTCCTTGAGGCCCTGGCTAGATTAGCAATTGTGTTAGCTCTAGTATTAGCATCATTGCATACAGGAGGAACATGTTCAATCTCTTTGCCTCCCATATGCTAACTTGGCTAATAATAATATGTCTGGGCTGCTTTGCTCCAGCAGAACTACTAGCTGGCAGTCAGTGACCTTTTATCCATGTAGCTTTAACAGTTAACTTTGTATTGAAGGTCATTGGTGTATACAATAAATTATAATAATATATAATACTGTTTTCAGCCACAGCAGGCAGTTGTTTTCACTAGCTCCATTATGCTAACTACTCGACACCAAACAGCAGACAGAGTTAGCGACTGCTGGCGAACCTAGTGGAGCATTTAGCAGATAAAGAACCAGACATTACGCTCAGCTGGTTGTTAACTGCTGATATGGCAGATAGGAGTGTATGCTTTGTAGCTTGTTAAGGTGAAGTAGCTGAGGATGTTTGTGTTGTTGCTACTTGGTGAGTTGAGCAGCATACTGCCGGTGTTAGCAACATGCTAGTTTGCTTAACATGTTGTTAGCTGTTTGTGGCTAGCTACTGTTGTTCTGTGTCTAGGCAACTGTATGCTAACAAGTTCTCCATATCAACTTAAAAGTTATATAATAAGTGTTGCATTCAGTGTGTTTGCTCTGCCACCAAGTGGCCAATAATCAGTTATTATAGGTTTAAAGAAAAGGAAACGGAAAAGGAAATTTGTTTTTGTAATCATATAAATCAAACCCATGGATGTGATTTATATGTCTGCAAACATGGCCTTGTGGATGGTTTCGAAGAGCAGACAGCATCCCCGAGACATTTTCAAATGCAATTTGATATAGTACAAGCCCTTTGGGGTATAGCTAAGCTCTTGTTCTAACCTCTCATATGAGCAGCTAAGATGGAGGATGGGAAAGAGCCCTAAGTTATACAAGATGATGGAGGAAGAGAGTGGGGTGATAGCAGATGAGGGAGAGGCAGTTTAAAAGATTGATGGGGATGGGAAGGATGATGAAGAGTGATGAGTTCAAGAGAAGGGCTTGTGTTTTTTCTTTCGGAATAGGCCTGCAGGTCTCTTCAGGGGCAGAGCCTGCTCGAAAAATACTACACATAAAGCTCTTCTGCAGATAAACACACATGCTCAACAAAACTGTCAGTGAAATGTCAGTTCTTGCACACACACACACACACACACACACACACACACACACACACACACACACACACACAGCAATGCTCATTAGTTCAGCTAGCTAGCATAGCATGCACTCTCAAAGTGCCTTGTGAAGAGACTGGCCAATTATCCGTGTGCAAAGCAAACCAGTGAACCTTCTTAGCTGGCCACCAATTACCAGTCAATCTGATACGGACCACAGCAGATTTCCCCCCTGAGCTTTGCACACGCACAAACACAGGCAGGGAGAGAGAGAGGCGAGAAATAAGTATGAGTGACTGACAGGAGCCACGGCCAATTGGAGCCAAGGGAGCGTGTCATTAACCCCAGCCTTGTGGTCAACCTTTAAACAAAGCCATGTTGGATACCTGCCCTTAAATTTTAATGAATGAGGTTAGTTGAACGTGAGGGATCAGGCCTTCTTATCGCGCCACTGTCAACTCATAAGGAGACTTGCCCTTAAAATTGGAGTAATTACAGGACCCTAGGGCCAGGAGGGGAGAGGAGCCGGGAGGGACATTTTTGAGGAGCCATAACCTCAGGGGAATAAGCAGCCGCCACCCCTGTATTCCCTCAGCTTCCTCTACTTCTTCAACACAAACAGGCTCTTGGGAACTGAAGTCCCAAATTATAGTCATTAATCTCCTTAAGGCATGTTCTGTGAACAAACATGTCTCATAAGCTGCGTGTGCACATTGGCTTTAATAACTGAAGATTTCAATACAAACAATGTCTGGGATGGTTTTTTTCAAGATCGATGTGCAAGTGTTTGTTTTTTCGAGCAGTTAAGGGTGGTACAAAACCACACAAAGGAGCTATGTGTGGTTACCAGTGGATCTCCAGAGATTATTGAATGGTTTCATTTGATAGTGGCTAGCTTGGCAGGCCACGACCAGGGCGGTGTTTGCCTACATGCTTATTGTTGTCGTTTGTGTGAAATCCAAGGCTTCTTCTGGGAGTTTTGCCTGAGAGGAATGATGGCACATTGTCAAACCATGCTCCACCCTGAAAGCCCCAGAGGAATCTCTTATAGGATTCCTTTCTGAGTGGGGATAGTAGTTACAGTATGTGTGTGTGTGTGTGTGTGTGTGTGTGGCGTCTGGTTAAAATTGTCATAATTCCAGTTCAATCACATAATAAAATGGATGAGTGAGTCATTGTTGTGTGGCTTTGCTATGTTTTGTTCCACAGTAGGGCTGTATGAATTTTTTTGTTCTTATTTATTCATTAATATCTCAGTTGTAGCACAGCCTGCGCGTAATCCTGAACAATATGGCCTCCTGAGAACAGCTGATGTATTTAAATGACACAGTGGAGAGCAAAGGCACGTTAACCATGTTCTGCAACTACCTCTGCCTGTTACAGCCAGTGTTTTTCTTACTCTGTCTTCAAGAGAGCATATTGGTCGTTATAAAACAGGTACCTCCTCAGCTCAGACCGTGTCACACTTACACAATGTAAAATCTTCACTGAATGATCACTTTTGACACAGCAGCTAATTATTATGAATATGCTAATCATACCACTCCAACTTCTACTTGCTGAGTTGCCTAGCAACCTTGTTGTTTAGCAATTTCCGTTTATTGTTTAATAAAAGAATAACATTTAATTATCATTAATAACTGTACTCATTATGCTTTGGCATTTGCTTTCTTTGTCCCTCAAAGATATTTGTAGGTGCTCCTCATCATATAGTGACTAACAGCGCTGTTTGTGCAGCCTCTCATAGATGGCCAAATAAATAACAGATTTGATTTGGTAATCAAACAAGCAAACAACCCCTGATTATATTACTGATGACGAGTCCATGCAATCACTGGTATGATTACACAAATCAAGACATTGTTGTCTATGTTGCTCACAGGTAAAGCCAATGCAAATGTCCAGTGGGACGAGGACTCTGCTGAGAGCTTTCCATCAAAACCTGTAAGAATAGCGTTTGTCCTGGTGGTCCATGGACGAGCCTCTCGCCAGTTTCAGCGCCTCTTCAAAGCCATCTACCACACCTCGCACTACTACTACATACACGTCGATCAGGTGAGCAGACAGAGAGCCTGCAAACACAGTGTACCTTTAATGGGAAACCAGTCAAGCTTTTTTAAATCCATTGTTTTATCAGTGGACGCTTGGTTAGAATATTCAGATTTTCTTAGTTCTTCAACTGCATTAACTTGTAAAATGTTAACCATTGTTTGATCCTTCCCTTCATTCCAGCGCTCTAACTACCTGCACAGGCAGGTGCATGCCTTGGCTGCCCAGTATCCGAATGTGAGGGTGACACCCTGGCGCATGGCCACCATCTGGGGTGGTGCCAGTCTGCTGACCATGTATCTTCGGAGCATGGCTGACCTGCTGGCCATGAGGGACTGGAGCTGGGATTTCTTCATTAACCTAAGCGCTGCCGACTACCCCATCAGGTAACAAAGATGGATCTCACAGCAAAGGGAGTTCAGCAGAGGATAGTGGGGGAGGCCTGAGGGGAAGACAGTCTGGTAATGAGTTGTCCTGTAGGGAAATGAAGTGAGTTGCAGGGGCAAGCATCTAATATAGTTGACAAAGGCAGTCACCAGGGCACAACAATAGTAGTCCGCTCTCTAGGGACGAAATTCAGTACACACTGGTCTGGGCTCCTGTGGTTAACTGTGAGCTTTAAATGAAGTCACTCCAAGCCAAACAGGTCAATGAAGTAGAACCTTAGCTTTTCTCACGCACTCTTTCCCTGCTCTTCCAAGTCCCTGCTTCTTTGCTTGCACTCCATTTAATGGGTTACATGGTGAACTGATTACAATTTAATTGCCCAGGGTCAATACCCATTGAGTCTCCAGGGCTGTTGTGTACTGTACAGTCCGAACGTTGTCTCTCCACTCATAAACATCCCCTTTAAATAGCTGTAAAAGGTAATTAAAGCCACAAAAGTCTACATGAACTGGGCATGAAGTCATGGAAATAACCTATTGGAGGAGGAATGTTGTGACTTTTTATGTGAGTTTATAGTCCTTCTGGGAGTTCAGGGTCTGCTGGGTTTTTGATGTAGCTCTGCAGCAGCCAATTAAAATCCTCCTATTAAGGAGAGAGTTATCTCTTCTGCACAGCCAGATGTCCACCCATTGAATTTAGACAAGCTGTAATGGCCACTGGGTAAAAGGAATCTGGATCTGATGTCTCCACAGCTGGAGCCAAGATGGCTGGGGCAAGTGTGGTTTTTGTTTGTAGATGGGCTCAGTCTTGTTGTGTTTAGTTTTTTGCATCATATCGATGAACGCTGCTGACACGCTGTCTGTCTGTGTATGAGTGTCTGTGCTTCTGCACCAGTGTGTCTGAGTTTATGTGTTGCCATCAGCACAGTTCAGTGTGTCTCAGCACCTGTCTGTGTACATGTGTGCATATTTATCCTGTCCGTACATCTGCCTGTCTGCCTGTCTGTCTGTCTGTCTGCCAGCGCATGATTAAAGGTATTTGCGAGTGTGTGCTCCGAGACACTGTTTTCCTCCCATCTTTTGCCTCTTCATTTGCATGAGGGGGATGTTGTTGAGAAAAAGGCTGACAGTGGAGGTTTTAAGCCCCATCTGTTGGGAAACGAAACGATTGATGGAGCGAAAGAGGGAGCCGAGAGGCATAACTGACAGGGAGAGAGGCGAGGGAGCAGTTAAGCAGTTAGGGTAGGGGAACAAGAGAGAAGTGCATGTTTTGGATCCATGCAATATGGAAATATGGAAATTGCACTCTTGTAGCTTTGCTTAGCAAGTGCATTTGTAACCACAGCTTGGATTTGACCAAGTCTGCGCACTGCATATTTACTGAGTTGGACTTGCAAATATGGTCCTTTTTAAGTGGCAGGCCTGGGTTCAAGCCCTTGTGAGAGGGAGCATCCGTGAAACTCGAGTGTCCTCAAGCAAAAAACTGAAACCCGTTCAGCTGTTTTGTCGCTGACAGTCCTTTCTGATTTCTTTGGCAACGGGATCAGGCAGAAAGAGACATTCTCCCTCAGAAATAAACACCTCAGCATTACATTACCATTATGGACTTAGTGTAGCACACTACAGCACAGAAAAACATGTTGGAATAAGCAGATGCCTCCCTTTTGCCAGACTGCAAATACAACCGCGTGTTAACCTGCCAGTATGCTACATCAGAACTGCTTGTTGCTCACACCTCGACAATGTCGGATTGGGGATACTTCTGTTACTTTCCAAAGTCCAACAATCCAATATTCACATCGTCTTCACACCGTGATTGGCCAGCTTTGCGGAGGTGAGAAAGGAGCAAGGGGTATCTCTAGCAACCTCTCTCTCTTTTCATGTGAACAACCGAGTGCAACACTGTGAATGACAACTATGAACACATTTGATTTCCGGCAAGGGCGGATTTCATGTCGTACGTTCTAGTTCTTTTCAAGCATAACCTTACCCGTGTTCTTCCACTTCCTTTGTCAATACATTTTAAGATGTAACCCATTATTTATATTGATGGAACTACATTCATGCAACTATTATGTACTGGGAACCTGCACCAGTCTTTCCTTAATGTCGTTGCACTATCTTTGGTCAGAGACTTTCCAAATGGCACTTGTTTTTATGTTGTGACCACACTGCGCAGGAGCAGACAGGAAAGGTGGGGAGGGCTCCCCCGCCCCGCACTGCCCTGACTACTGCTGTTGTTATCAGTGGGACTGGAGACAAGCATTATTTCCCCTCTAATTCCCCGATAATGATGCCGCATGGATGGCTCTCAAAGGCATACCCAGAGCCCCTCACACCAGCAGAGGGGCTGTGTGTCCAGGGGGAGATATACTGTGTGTGTGTGTGTGTGTGTGTGTGTGTGTGTGTGTGTGTGTGTGTGCCCAGAGAGGCCAGACGATGGGTTACACACTTGCATTGTCAGAGTACAACCCACTTTCCCAGCTTTTATCTACACAGTCTCCTTGCTTTTACCTCTTTTTTTTCTTTAAAGCCCCTTTCATGGACATGGACACGGCAGCTTTTAAGTCTGAGCTCTGTGATGACTGGCTGCAGGCATCTCATCTCAATCACTTTGTCATCTCTGTCTCTGGAAAGTGTTGCCTCTCATATTTTAGCTTTGTTCCATAAGTGATAGGTGTCATTTCCTCTTATGGAAAAAAAAGCCCCTTTATAGCCCATTAGAGTTAAGCCAACTCATTTGAAAATGTAAATCTAAAAACTTTTTTAAATAAAGTTAAACAGAACCTTTTATAGGTTTTTCCAGGACGGAAGATGGAAGATGATGTATGTGTCTCTCATCTGTTTGAATGTTAGAGTGTTGGTTCGTAACCTGTCAGCCATTGTAATTCAACTACTCCCGTGGAATGGTATATTTAAAGTCCGTGTTTATTTAATTTTTTTAATTTAACCATTTAAACAAGACCACAGAAGTGAAACAGTGGCATAATGATGAAGTTTAACTGGCTATGATATTGAAAAGGTGCACATTTTAGGTGTCAGTTGGGGCTGAAACTCACAGCAGAGAGTGTGTCGTGTGCGTGTGTGTGTGAATACCACTGTGAGACAGAGCAGCCACAGGGCTGACAGTAAGCAAACTAGACCCAGTGGACGGGGTGACCACTCAGGTGGCAAATCTGGAGCTTGACATGAACTCCCCTCACTGTGTGTGTGTGTGTGTGTCGGTGGGTGTGTGTGTGTGTGCGCGTGTCTATGTGCCTACAAGCATTCATGTGTCTCTGTGCATGTACATTGTATTGTCAGTGTGTATACTAGCAGATACACAGCGTGTAGGCGTGTGTGCGTGTGTGTGTGTGTGTGTGTGTGTGTGTGTGGGAAGTAGAGACAGAGAAGACTGCATGTGCCTGTACAGCACATCATCAGTTAGGCTTTATGGCTCACAACCTCCTAAGATAAGCCCCCCAGGCTGTGAAATTGCTCCTTCAAGAGAAAATGACATTAATATGCGCTTGTCCCTCCCCCCACTGATCCTTGAGCTTTTTACCAGGGCCTCACTGATCTTTTAGAAAGGCAAGCCAAGCCATCATGAAAGACTCCACCACAGATGAAATGTTAGAACCATTGACTGGGGCATAGCCTGCAGAGCAAAGCTTTTAGCCTGTCTGGCCTGGGTATGAGGGAGTAGACCGCTCTACAATGTAAGAGCAGCATGAAGTCATTCATCACAATCATGGACAGCACAATCTTTTATATAATCCTAAATAGCTGTAGTGGCTTGAAGGAACTGAGGGACTGACAGTGAGTTCAGCCCAAGTCTTTAATTGATCACTACGTGACTTAAAGCCCCTGAAAACAGATTTCTCCATAACATTTAAAATGTGTTTTTCTTCTTGGTGCTTCACTTGGATGTTTAACCTCCACTGTGCAGAGTTTGTTTTCATGTTCATCTGCTGAAGAGGGAAAGCGACCCTGTGCTCACCTTTAATCTCAGTTTAACACGCGTATGTACCTGCATGACTTGTGACATCTCAAATAGTTTGCAGCCAATCCTGGTCCAGTATGCAGCTTGCACAAATGTGCTGTGGAAACGTGAAGGCTCCAGTGCGCACACACAGTGAGAATGGACGTTTCAGTTAAGTAGGGGACATCTTGTGTCTGGAAGTTAACTTTTGAGAGCACAATAAATATTGCAAAATGCATATTCATACATTTTTGATTTTTTTTTAATGAGGGAAAGGGATTAGATGTAATCTGAAGAGATTTTTAAAAAGTTCATTGAACTTTGTTGTGGAAAAAACACTTAAGGCACAAATTACTATCCCAAGCAGGGTATTTTATATGTCTTAAAGAGAGAGTGTCTGGAGAGGGTCTTTAAAAATTCATGACTAAATGACAATGAAATTTAAGTTTGGAACGATAACCATCGACGGTTGTTTTTTATTAAGAGTTTAACACAGCAAAATTCAGTTAATTTGTTTAACTAACCAAAACAGTTTGGAAGAACTTTGGAAGAATACTGTGCGTTCATGTAGGACCCCATCACTCAGAGTAACGTGCTAATAGAGAAAATATATTTTCTGGGCCTTTAAAGTCACATCAAAACAAAAAAAATTGTATTTTAGTATTTCCAAGGGGGACTCAATATGTGCGGCGGGGGCGGGGGGTTAGTTTACAAGGGAATCCCTCAAAAGTAGGCGGGGCTTAATGAAAATGAAAACACAACACAACAGAGCTGTAGAGGAATGTTACATGCCACTCACACCTCCCACACCTGCTTTGTTAGAGCAGGTCGGAGGAGGAGGGACAGATTAATCAATCCGTTTTTGTGGACTTAAAATCCTAACACACACCTCGTGATATTGTTCATGTATGGGTTTATAGATGATGGGCAAGATTAAGTAGTCGCCCCAGATCACATTTGATCGGCTACATTTGTGTGCACGCCCCCCGAGTTCAATATGAGTCATCGAAGGTGTTTAACGCAGCGACGCAGGATTTTCAGGGCTCTTTCACTGTATCTTTAAGGAACTTTTTTATAGCAACCAGTATCAGGTGGAATCATTTGCATAATTTCCCTCCAAAACTGATATTCTACATACAGCATGCGCAGCACTGCAAAATCAATGTTGTTTTACCATGTGTTTCCAAGTCAAACGTAAGACATTTTCTTCCATTTCAGGACCAATAACCAGCTGGTGGCCTTCCTGTCCAAATACAGAGACATGAACTTCATTAAGTCCCATGGCAGAGACAACGCCAGGTGAGGTTTAAATTTTTCATGCTTCATTCTAATCTCCCCACAACACTCCACCCTTTCTCTTACTCACACACAGCGCGCTCCTGCCAGCATGGCGTGGTCACTGAATCATAATACAATTAGCTCCCATCTGTGGCGTCATTAATTAACTTTCTTGGTGGGGTGACCTAGCGAGGTTACTGCCAGAACGACCCTTCTCTGCTGCCGCCACCATACCTCCCCCTACTTTTTCCCGCATCGCACCTCGGTGACAAACCAGTCCCCGCCTGACACTGTGGGCAAAAATACCCCACGAAACACATGAAAAAAATTTTAAAAAATCGTCCAGCAGGGATGCATGAGTCAGCGTGACTCAGCGGTACCTTTTTATATTTGCAGTCGCTGTATTTTATGCAGTGCCGTTTCCTGAGAGTGAAGGTGTTTTCTTCCTGATTTAATTCAGTATTACCAACAATGGTGATCTTGGTAATCCACCACTATATGCACACATGTGAGGATGGCTGAAACTAACTGAAAGTGCTTGGGAAATACACGAGTGCATTTCTTAAATGTGCCACAAGGTCAATACCTCGACAGTCTTTGTCACAGTTCAGCGAGCAGAAGGAACAATGTGACCTGGCTGACCTGAATTTGACTCCCTCCATCTGACACTCGATACATTCACCGGAGTAACACCAGCCATTATGTATGCAGGGTGTCACTCTTCTTGTTGCTGATAAAAGCATGTAGTGACAAGTGCGAAAGACCCATTTGTCAAGTCATGTAAGGTCGAGGAAAGGAGACAAATTCTGCTGTGACGCAAAGGAAAGCAATGTTTGGATATGCAGCTATAATACTAAAGTAACAGCAATTGTCGTTTAAAAGATTCATCTGTAATCTCTTTTGCTGTTGTGGCAGTTGAGTTGTCATCTACCTGAGCATATTTTCAGCATGTACTCCGCTCTTTTTTAGCTAATTTCCTCCGGGTTTTTTCTAAAGTTTCACCAAACAGTCACAGATTGCTTTTAGAAGGAGCAGGTCCAGATTTTCACCATGATAGTATTTTTTTCATCAGCACTCAACAGTTGTTTTCTACTGAAAGAGGATGATGTTCACTGACATTTAAAGTCAACAAGGGCCTCAGCAGTGACAAGCACTGCTCCAAAATCTTCTGTTTATAGAAAGTAAATATAAAACTATAAGTGAGCTGCTGATTATGCATAAGTGTCCCTCTAAATATAAAATAACAACTAGTCTTGTTTTAAATATTTAATTATATTCAGTGGTCCGTGGTATAACAACATGTTTGTGTGTGTTCACTAGGTTTATCCGTAAGCAGGGTCTGGATCGTCTGTTCTACGAGTGCGACACCCACATGTGGAGGCTGGGTGACCGCAAGATTGCAGAAGGCATCTCAGTGGACGGCGGGTCCGACTGGTTCCTTCTCAACCGCATGTTCGTTGAATACGTCATCAACTCCAAGGACGACCTGGTCGCCAACATGAAGCGCTTCTACGCCTACACTCTGCTGCCTGCCGAGGTAATACACACACACACACACACACACACACACACACAGAGCTTTCAAGTGTTTCTTAAGCATTGACTGACAGGTAAGCCCAGCATCCCTTATAGAAACAGTATACACCATTCTCTTTTCATTGCTGTGTTAGACGTGCAGGAGAAAGAACGAACTCGGAGGCGGACATAAAATCATAAAGTGAAGGCAAGATGTAAAGGCTGACTTCCCAGCTGTATATGAGGACTGGATGAGAACTGAATGATCTCTGTGGGGGAATTGGATTTTTATCGCGAGCTACTGTGAATCCCCACTCTCTGCCGCTACTCTATATCCACTGTGAATTGAACGGTGTAAAAAATAAAAGGAATCCAATTTTCTAATTTTGTCTCTCTGTTTCTGCCCCCGCCTCAACATCCACTTCTGTCTCTGTTTCTCAATATCCAGTCCTTCTTCCACACGGTGCTGGAGAACAGCGCCCACTGTGAGAGCATGGTGGATAACAACCTGCGCATCACCAACTGGAACCGTAAACTGGGCTGTAAGTGCCAGTACAAGCACATCGTCGACTGGTGTGGATGCTCCCCGAACGACTTCAAGCCTGCAGACTTCCACCGCTTCCAGGTAATGATGACACACAACATGAATGTGGAGAAAATCTCTCTTTGCTTGCAACCTTTTAAGATCAATCGTCTGGCAACAAGCGGAGCTAGTGGCAGTTCTACAGTGAGTTATCAAACTTCTAAGAATCACACTTGGGGATTCTGTAAAGAACTCTAAAATTGAAATTTATACAAAGGGACAAATAAACGCTGAAGGCATTGTGGTAAAGAATAATGGCTGATTGTATTCATATTTTTTGAGCTTCTCTTATATTTTCAGGGTTTTTCAAGGGATAATTAAATATTCAGAATAGAAGATAATTATGATAGGAAAAGCCTTTATTGATTCCCCAGAGAGTTAGGTATAAGTATAAGTAAAGATACAGAGAGATAAGTAAATAAAAAGAAACAATTAGGAGTAAATTGAATATCAAGAAGAATATAAATAAAAATAGGAATCATACAAGAGCAAAACTCAAACTTACAAGGCAAGCGCAGAGCACCCACTGTACATGTCGTGGAAATCTGCCTGCACACTTAAAGTTGAACAACACACAGGAAACACTTAAAGGTGGTTGATAAAGATGTGTTGTACAATAGGAGATAGACAATCTAATCTAAACCCTAACCCTAAGTCTTCAGCCATTTGAAAGAGAAAATAAAGTAATTCACCTTTATTAGTATTCTGGAGACAGAATAAAACTCTTGTCCATTATATGCCCATTATATGAATAATATATAATATGATGAAGCAATGATGTTTGTCTGTATTAATATGGAAATATGACCTTGTACATAGTGTTATAAAGTAAATAATAAAATTGCTCTTTTGTTGCATAAATACCAGGGCAAAACCCCTGATAACCTCATGGCACAGGTAGAATATTTCTTTAAAATACTTTTGGCTGCTAACAAGAATGCCATCACATAGGAACAGCTGCCGATATGAACATAGTGTACAACACTGGAAAAATATACTAGTATTATGTTGCTCATGTCAATCCACTCTGTTACCATGAAAATATCAATAACACTGCAGAAGAAGAATGCCCCAAGGAGCTAGCCGAGGAGTGAAAAAGTTCTTCACTAAAAGTGAAAATAAGACACGTTTGTGGACAGCAGCAGGTAGTCAAGGTACAGCAGGTAAAAACGAAAAGAAAAAAGAAATGAACAGAATGGAATGCAAACAAAATCAATATCTGCTTCGATTACATCATTTGCATCCCTCAGGAATTCAGAAAAAGGAGAATAATAATACAGACAGAGCACAATTAAGTTTAAAACAATCCATCGCTCGCCATTGATCCTTGTATTGCGTGAAGGTGCCTCCTTGTCATTTTGGGTTTCCTAGCAAATGACAGAAACAGCCCTAAAAGCTGCTGCGTGGTAGGACGCACTACCAACAGGGTAAAGAACCCAGAACTAAGTGTTTATAAGCTGCCGAACCGAAAAAAGGAGCCTTTAAGAAGACAAACGTGGAGATAGACGTGAGGCATCAGCAGGAAGCGTGGGAACACCGTGACGCTCAGTGTGTCTATGTGTGCAGCTAGCATTTAGTCACAGGTCAGTCAAACGTCCAAATGTCAGTTTTAGGCTAACTATGCTGCCGTAGGCTAAGCTAAAGAATTTTGACAGTATGCAACCTGTGTAGTGGAATGTGCCTGAATCAGAAGGTTTGTGTGCGTTAGCTAACTACAGTAACTTAGCTTGAGAAGGGGCACTGAGGCAGAGCAACAACATTGAGTTTGTCAGTAGACCTTTTCCTCTGGGTGTGGGAATAATCCTTCGACGTGCTGAAGTCTAATGTTTTAAGATAACTACAGGCATTTCGTTAGGCCCATGTTTCAGCCCTTGATTGCATATAGTGGCGTTGATTGTTTTTCCCCTCCAGTGGGCGTGGATTTCAAGAGTATGACGCTCTGTTTTTGTACCAAGGATTTAAAGTTTAATTTGTCACAAACAATAGGTGTGGTGAAATGCAACGTGGCCCTGTGGACCTATGCGCTGTGTTCTTGTTGGTTTAAGTCATGTTTTAAGTTCATGCTCTGTTTCCTCATCTCTAACTTCCCCTTCCCTTGATGGATCTCCTGTGATTCTAGTGTCTCCTACCCTTGTGTGTCTCCGTCCTTATTTGGTCATTGTTTCCTGTGAGCGTTAGTCTCCCACCTGAGTTTGATTCTGTTCACCTGCCTCTTGCTTCCCCTCGTTAGTCCTGTGTCTATATGTGCCATGTCTCTCCCTGCTCTCTGGTTGGGTCATTGTTGCTACGTGTCGATGCTGGTATCCTCGCTTCCCTCTGCATGTTCCCTGCATGTATGGTTGTTGTTTGGACTCTTTTCGTGTTTTGTGTCGGGACTCTCATTGTACTCCTGTTTCACTTGTGTTGCAAGCGTCCCTGGTTCGTGCAATAAATTCCCAAAGATGCCTTCCCTGCGTCTCGGCTGTATGCATTTGGGTTCTCCTCCCCCTACTTGCAGCCTCGACCGTGACATCGTGCTGAAACATCAGTGTCCCAATAAAACCCGTCATAACACATTTAAGGGCATCATTTAAGTCCAAATACATTTAATCAATACATTTTATTCTTGCATCGGTGAGTTAGAGTAATAGTGAAGGATTCAATCGGGTCCAAAACTAACCTTTTATAAGGTTGATCATTACAGGACCTGTGCTCAAGACAAGAGGCCATATCGTCAAGCAGATGTCCATTGTAGACATCGGACAAGCATCCAACAATTAAAATGAAAAGAATACATCACTTTCAGTCCGTTGTAGGAAATTGGCAGCAGTCAATCTGTAAATTCTCTGCCCTCAAGGTCTGTCCTCTCAGCCTCCACATCCATCCTGTTCCCACAGCCTTCACAATCAATATGTGCAAAATTACATCTCAATTAATATGACCCTGAAAGAGAAAATAATGTAATAGTAATTATAGCCTCTTTGCCTTGAGTACGAGGGAGAGAAGAGGGTTAGTGAGAGAGTGGCAGTGACTCCAGGACGGCAGAGAAAGTCAGTATCCCGGTTTGACTTTTAATGTCCTCCTAAAAAAAAAAATAGCAAACGCTGCATTACAACATGAAAACATTTTGCCGGAGTTAAATATCACTTCAAGTCACATCCGTTAAGTGCTGTGACTCCCTTCGTCTCTCCTGTCCTTCACATACCAGTCAGAGCTGACCTCCTCAGTTCTCCCTTTTGCCAGACCCGTCTGTCTCGCCTCAGTCTCTGGCAGTTCAGTGCCAACACCTTACCACAGGTCCTTGGCACTGCAGCTGGCTCTGGTTGGCACCCTGGCATCAGTGAAGTCCAACCCTGGGAACAAAGCAGCCTTTCCAGAAGCCAGCCAGACTTAATAGTATTAATAGGACTTAATATCCCATTGAGCGCACGATCCGAGGTTCCCTTTGAAGCTCAGCATTGGGGAGATACAGACAAGCAGACGAGGGTTCAATTCGGTTTGCAGATGAGAAGAATGATTCGAGGTGTGAACTGTCGAGTTTCCCACATAGTGATTTTGAGGTGCACTCACCAGGGAGGAGGAGGGGGGAGGGGGTTATCTGGAGAGGGAGAGCAGGGGATGTGCCTTTTGTCTTAGTGCAGCATTGTTTAGTAATGTGTTTCAGAATGAGGTGCATTTGGGAGATCTGCCGGAAAGGCAGGCTGTGACAGGGTGGTGCTTTCACTCGACTGCACTGAGGGCATGTAAGATCTTCCCTCCTTTGCGTTTCATTTGATATCTGTAGCCGATCGCCGAGGGTTAATGCATCATCTGGTGCAGTGTGAAGCCGGGCCGACATCCCACAGTCGCCCCTCTGGCATGGGCATGAGAAAAAGCTGAAGTGTGCCGCGGCTTGATTACGTCTCCTTTTTTTTTCTGAGCAGGTAACACCGAGGTGCCTGGTGCTGAGTAACTATCGGTAAATAGTTTTGTGTCTGGGTCTGAAAAGATGTCTTTGTGCGTAAGCCAAGCTGTGGAGGCGGCAGATTTCATGAAGCACCATCAACCACATAAGCAACAGTGTGGCAGGGACAGAGAGGGTGAGAAAGACATGGGTGGAGTGGGGGAGGCCAGACGTTGCAACAAACACAAAGACGTGTTGAGAAGGAGATGATGAATGAATGGATAAATACAGAAAAGGAAAAAGCAAAGGAGTGAAAAACCCTACAGCTGCTGTAGCGAGATACATGCAGGTGTCATTTTGTGCCTCCGAAGATATGTACGGCATCTTAGTCACGTTCCTCGAGCCACTAACATTTAATATAATTCCTGTAATGAAGCTGTGATGCCCTGAGTGACTTGCAGATCCAGCAGTGCACCCAAAACCCTTTCATCACTAGTAGAATTGTGATGTGATCAATGGGTAATTTCATTTCTTCTCATTTTCTCCTTAACCTTTGACAGCCAGCCCTGCATCTGAGATAGAAATCACAAAGTCTTTCTCCTGCAAGTATTCAGTTCAGGAAATGTATATTGTGCAATATGTTTCCCCCCAACCTGTCTGCAGGGGTAAGACAGGGTATTTAAGGGTAGTTTCCTTAATTCAAATATTGTAGTAAGAACATTGTTATGACAAACTGGAATAATGGGTAACTGACTCATGGGAACCACAAAGAGCAGAGGTTCCCGACCTTTTTGGCTTCTGACCCCTTAAAACAAAGTCATGTGTACATGCGAGCATTCCTCACCGGTTGCATATGTGTACTAGTTGGACCTAGTTGGGTCTTTTTCTTCAGTTTTAGAGTGTTGAAGAAGCACAGTTATCCAGTAATTTGCAGGAAAAACTGAAAATATTAGAGGAAAGTCTTAAAGCATGACTTTGTGTACCAGAAATGTTGCTGCTTTCCTCTATTCTTAAAGGGGAACTGCGCCAATTTTACACATCAAAGTCTGTTTACAGGTCTGGGAGGCTACTAACGTCTATATGAAAAAAGCATGAAGCCTTTTGTGACTCCAGAGGAAGCCAGGTGAAGTCCCATACATAGCCTCAAGTGATGCCACTGTGGCATTACCATGCCTCTGTAGCCCACTCATCTTCTTTGTGTCCACTGCTACTAGCACACTATCTCCGAGCGGTCTGTGGGCGGCCGAGTTGTATTGTGGGTGAAGTAGGCACCAGGCTTTAACAAGGAAGAAGAATGTGTGGAATGAAAAAAGACAATATCTCTGGTTCTGCTGCATCAATTTTCTGACAATGTTATAGGAGTGCAAGATTTGCAATTTTCCCTTGAGTTGGTCCTAAACCTCAAGTTGGGAACCACTGATCTAATACATAGGACATAAGTTCAGAAAATTTATGAAAGAGAGAGATTGGGGAGAGCGAATTTATTTATATATATATATATATACAGTATATACATAATGTATGCAATAATTCATTCATAGACACAGAAAGGATTTACCTCTGTTTTATCTGCTACCACCTCTCTGGCCAGATGTCACTACCACACACATCTAACACATCATAATTGTTCCCCTGCCATGCTAGCACCCCAATCTTCTTAATAAAATCTTTATCCCCTCCCTGCCCACTTTGCTGTTATGTCCACCCCCCTTTCCCTCTGCAGCAAACAGTGCGGCCCACCTTCTTTGCCAGGAAGTTTGAAGCCAGCGTGAACCAGGAGATAGTGAACCAGCTGGACGCCTACCTGTATGGACCCTTTCCCCAGGGAACCCCGAGCCTGAACTCGTACTGGGAGAACGTGTACGACGAGCCAGATGGCGTGGCCAGTCTTTCGGACACTCAGCTCACGTACTACCACTCCTTCTCACGGCTGGGCCTGGCCAGAGCTGCTGCCTCGCTGCAGGGAAACCCAAAGGATCACAGCTGCAGGTTCGTTTTTGTAAACACACACCTATTCAAATGCAAATTACTTTTTCATTCTGCTCTCCATCCACACACACCGTCATCATCATCATCATCATCATCATCATCACAGAATTGTGGCATGTCTGCACCTACATTCACAGGTGCGCTTGAGTTTGTGTTTACTCTCAAAAGTCAACCACACCCATGTTAGCATGAGAAACCACAATATAAATAAACACCATTTGTATCTCTGTTGGTGCATTGTCTCGGCATTGTCATCACATGTCATGGAAATAGGATAACAATGAGTGGTTCCAATCTGCAGCTGGGAACTCCGGGTAATGCTATTCATTTTGTAACACGATCCCAGCGATAATAAGGCTATATGGGTCATGGCACTGATCGCTGTCATTATTGCCAGTTATTAGTGGAAATGCATAAGTTCCAGTGCTGTTAACATACATGTGGTCTAAATGAAAAGGGAAAACCACACTTTGCTTTCATGTTTGATGGCCAAATGGAACATTTCAGCTTCGTGTACTTCAGTGAGGATTTTCAGCAGCATATGTTTCCAGTAGCATGTGGTGTTGCAGCATTTCAGGTTAATTTATTTGCACAGCGATGAAACCCAGACACAAAGCGATTAAAAAACACAGTGACAAATTAAATATGCTGATTCAAAACAGAAATTGCTCATTTGCATATGTGTGACAGAAGGCCCCATGTGTCTTATGAAAGGCATCTTACCGCGAAACAAAAGATGAAGCAAACAAACACAACATCTGCAGTATCAGCAAACATTAAGATCACATCTTTATTTCACCTTAATGACATCAACAAACACTAAGATGAGGTCACTTGCTGCTGTAGCGTAAATCTAGGACATGACACCAAACCGACCACCTCGTGTCAGCAGAGATACTTAGATCCTCGTAAGCAGCAGTACAGCAGGGCGTCCAGTGCCAACGCGGAGCCCCCCCACCCTGCTGCATTGTGGGTGTTCTGTAAAGTCCTGTGGGTAAAGCCGAACAGAGAAAGGAAGCATGTTTCCATCTGTCAAACCTCAAAACCAGCAATCGACCACAGCTGTTTCTACTCATACGCTGCATCTGTTGAACGAGAGAGCGAGAGCAGACCAAGAGAAAGGTGGTCACATACATGCATGTGTGCATACGTGTATGTGTGTGTCTTTGCATGTCTAACAGAGAGGGGGAGGGGTCTCCACTGTCAACGGAGGAGTGATCCAGTTTGTGCAAACGTGTATATAAGCGTTGTATTAAGCCTTTTGGGTCCGGTCTCAAGTCCTCAGCTGCAAGTCCATGACGTGTCTGAAAGCTTGCAAAGCTGTTTTAATGGTGTTGTTATGTAGCTGAGTCCAAATGATTTCATTGCCCTTCATTTGGGATGGAGCTAATTGAACACAGATGAGAAGGTGGGTTCATAATAAATAGAATGATTTAGGTGGAATGCGCCCACCTCTCTGAAATAGCCATATAAATGCATTTTTTTTTTTCTTTTATAGTAACCTGTAACATATGTTGAATACAGTGAATGACTTACCTATCATTTGCCCCAGGTTGTGCCACAGCTAAGCACCCGATTTTCTGAAAAATAATTCCAAGGTGATCTTTGAGGAACCCAGGAGGTAATTTGAGATCACTAACCATTCTTCTGAAAATGCTCCTCTAACCATCTGGATTAAAATATTAATATTAAAATATTCTGTCTGCTGCACAATAGCAAAGATCTTTAACCCGTTTCCGAAGTTGCGCCTCGTTTTTGTGAGTCACACGAAGGTGGCTGATGGAAGCAACATATCTCTGCTCAATTTGTACAACGTGAATCAAATTTAAAATGCTATTATCAGTTATATTGGTAAATGTTTATGTTGCTTTCCAGGATTATATATTTTTGTACAAAATAATGCTCCTTTTTTGGGGGTTGATTGTCTTTAACAAAAAGAGCAACGATATAGGATTAAGAGATACAGTCACAACTTGAGAAAGAGGCTATAAAAAGGTTGCAAACGGACAGTTTTTTTTCACATGGTTATAATAGTCTTATAGGATTCTGGAAAGACTGTCAGAGCAGCATTAAGTGTAGTTAAACATCATGAGAGGCACAAACCAGGGCTAACCCAACATATCCATGTTATTTCGTGTTACTTTTGCTGTCATGTGATATTGTAGTCTACATTTTCCAAGGATTAACAGGGTTGTCATAGTTTAAGACACAGCCGTACTGTCTGTCCTGTCTGGTCTATGATGTGGCATAAATTGCCACTCTTCAAGCCATGAATGACACACAATTTCTCATCATTCTTACAGAGGAAAAGGCCTGACTAATACTCTGCAATATGCTGCAAGATAAGTATATGATGCTAGCTCATGAAGTATATGAGAGGAAATCAGGACCTCATCCATAAATAAAGTGAGCTACAATGAGTCACAGCTGCAGTGAGGCATTGTTCAGATCCAAGTTGAACAAAAAGGACAAATTAAAAGTTAAAAAAGTCTTGTGATTTGTGATTCTCTAAATTCAGCCACACTCTGGTTTATAGGCCTAATAATTAAATACATAGTGTGTGTGTGGCATAACCACATAAGGCCTGCGTGCCTTATTTGTGTTTTATTGATCTGGATTTTGACAGATCAAGCCAGGCAATTAAAACCTGTCACGGTTTTGCTTAGTCCTCACTTTGGTAACTTATGTCTTATTCGAGTCCTGGTCTCAAGTACTACGGCCACATATGGTGCGTGCGTGGCCACATATTTTGCATGCATGTAGAATTCAGATGTGCTACTAACAGATGGATGGGTCAGCCTCAGCGTGAGACTGCAGCATGAGAGAGGAAAAGGCCATGGAGAGGTCTTTAGCTCTTTTAGCAGCCCGCTGTGACTCGATTGGAGAGACTGTGGAGTAAAAGCCTGAATGGAGCGTCTGTGCAGGCTGCGCACCGAGCCCTTCTCTCTGCCTCTCACACTGGGAAAGGCAGAGCAAGGGGGGGAGATGGGGGCAGAAGCAGGATGAAAGAAGATGAGGGGAGAGGAGAGGAGCAAGAGGGTAAAGGCAGATGGGACAATAGAAGAGAGGATAAGGGGAGAAAGACACAGGGAAAGGGAGCAGGAGAGGAGGGAGTGCACGCTGCTATCCTTGTGGGTGTAAATATTTGCTGTTCTGCTTGTCAGGGTAGCATTTACCGGGACGGGTTTACTCCTGGTCCTGTAGTGGAATACTGATGAGGCCATGGGCACTGGGGAGCAGGAAAGGACAGTCTGTATGTGTGTGTGT
>JAVQJF010002219.1:0-61906 GCA_036023855.1 Gadopsis marmoratus
TGTACTTAGTTACTTTGAACTAACTATTAACCCTGTCTCTGCCCCCCCCCCCCCACTCCCTCTCTCAATAACTCATAATAATGTGATCTGAGGAGAGAAAACTAGTGCCGGTTGATTAAAAGGGATTCAGGTGATGAAGGCTCCAGTCTTGGTGCTGAGGGCCTATAGTTTCAGACCGGCCCAAGGCAGCAGCTGGAAGCGTAATTACACGAGCTGATTTATACATCATTAAGGCCTCCATATAAGTCACCCTTTTGAAAAGAACAGTTAAGCTACTTATACTTTTCACAAAACAGCAGCAATTCTGTATAAAATGAATGTATGCCGTTCCTCCGAAAGCATATGGTATATTTCTCACCTATTAATAATTCAAGTTGAATGAGCAAAAATTAGTTGGCTCGGTTACCGCTGCGTTTGTCCCACATTAATTTCACAGACATTTTGTAAATGGGGCTATTACACTAAAAACAAAGCAGAGTGAATGACCACGGTTTGCTGTACTTAGGAAATGAGAGGGCCTCATTCGTACACCTGTCATTTTCAAACAAGGCGCCGTTATGGTTTGCAGAGAGGGGGTCTCACACCTTTCATTGTAGCTGTGTGCCTTCTGTGGAAAAGCAGCAGCCTTGAAATTGTTGCCTGTGAGAGAAAGCCCTTTATCTAATCTGAAAATCCAGACATTTGCTTTTCACTTCAGAGTTTGTCAAATGACTGCATTTCGGTCGGTATTTCAACATGAAAGAAGCAATAATTAGCATTTCTACTGGGGCAATTATGAAGCCTGTGTGTGCTTTGCTCTTCACGTTCTTTCATTCTACACAATGCGCGCAGTGAGTTTATCCTAAACTCTTAAACTCATAACTAAGGTTTGATTGAAATTAAATGAGGCCCCCATTATTTAGGTAGCTGTAGAATGCACAAGCGAACAGGTGTTCTTTTAGTTATATCAGAGCATATACATTTTAACAACCCTTGACACCTTATATACACACTGATTTTGAGATATGCACACACACACAGTCAACACAGAAGGAGCAGCTCAATGGGGCTGAGCACATTGTTGCTTTAACCTTCTGCGCCAGTTATCCCTCTCAAAGCTCCAAGCCTTGGCAGCTAACTCTATTGGCTTTTTGTCATGGAGCCTTGGCTTGTACAGTGGCTGGGGGTGGATAGCAGAGAGGGAGAGCTTGGGGGAGAACAAAACAGCAAGAAAAAAATATATCCTTTCTTTCACATTATTTCTGAAGTGAATTGAGTGTGAGCAGGGGCTAGAGGAGGCCTAGTCAAGGCTTGTCGAGGCCCCATCGTCTTGGGGTCATTATGCTCAGCAGATCATTAGGCTCTGAAGAGGAGGCACACGACACAGCACCCACAACCCCCAACCCAACCCCTCCTCTCCTCACCAAGGCTGAACGGTGAGCAAATGACCTGACCTCTACCAACCCCTCTACTAAACACTTGGATTACGACATCTGTAAGGCTGCTTGATGCTGAGCTGGACGAACAGATGCAGCAGACTTCCTCTTTAATCCCCAGGGTAGCGCAGCATGCAAAATGGGTGAGAAGAACTGGGTTCACACATTTTCTATTGTTCACTTTCATCTCCACTTGGTGGCCTTTCCCCACCTTGCAGTCAGAGGGAGTTTTGTGTTGAGGGTCAGTGTTCCCTTTCCCGGTCAAGTGACCTAACATAAGAATCAGCTAAGGGAGGAATCTGTAAATCAACACTCACATGTGAAGCCTGAACGTGTTTGTGTCATTATGATATTTTACATGATGAATTCTGTCATTAATGGACCCATTAGCGTGCAGGAAGAAACCAGTCACACAGAGGTCATATCTCAAATGCTTCGCAGTCATAAATTAAAGGGCAGTGACAAGTGAGGAACTGTTAGATCCGTATTGGCTGATACATTTACAAACACGGCCGTCTCTCTGTTGCTCTCCTCCTTCCTCCCTCGCTATCTCTTCCTCATCTCTCGCTTGAATGTCACCACTCTGCGGGAGGATTTAACGTTGCTTTTAACCCTCACCGCCTCATAATTACCTTGACATTTACCCTGCATTCAATCAAGTTTTTAACAGCAGATTTATTGCAATGACTTTTTTGTATTGCAGAAGGCAGCAGTAATTATGCAGGTTATTAAGAGTCTTCATGTTAATGTAGTTTTACATCGATAATATTCGTCATACGCTGTTTTCCTGTATGGAAGAGCGCCGTGTCAGCTGCCTTAAGACAGAGTGACACAGGAAAGGACAGAAATACTATTAGATGAAGTATCAGATGACTTGGGGTATGAGGAGTGGAACAGGGTAGCACTGCCTCTCCCTCCTTTATTGCTCAGGTTATTATCACAACTGCTGGAGAATTGTCGAGACGGGGAGATAGGAGTGGCAACGATCCATCCGGGACTCGTTCATCACCACGCGCCGCAACCCCCCGAATAGAAATTACATCTGCATCTGAATTAGTAACATTATTCGCCAATTTGGCTCAGAGTGAACATTGTTCCATTGAAGGTGGAATTAAATTAGAAAATGAGTGAGTCTTTAATTTTCAGATTATAAATCAGGGAATATAATTCACCTCCTTGTACCTTAAGGGCAATCACATTATCCTAAGTGACATTTTATCCTCAGCCCCGCCAAGTGATCTCGTCACGACACGCAGGCACACACCAATCATGCTTCCTGGGGAAGCAGGAAATACATCTTCTCCTCCAGAATTAGACATAAAATATGAGTGTCTTCTCCTGCATGAGAGCTTATTTTACATGGAATTTGATGGTCCTTCTGAACTCATAAACACAATAGAGAATGATTTGGTTCAAGTGATATAGCTTCCCTTTTCAGTGCAGTAAGTACATGATTTTTGTTGGTTGAAAATCAGGCGAATATATAAAATATATCATTTGCAGAAGTGTAGATTATGTGACACTTGGAGAGGTTTACAAATGGAAAACACACACAGCAATCATTAAGGTTATTCAACGGTTTTGACCTCAATATTATGGATTTGAAACCACTCAAAATAAAAGCAAAACGTTGTGCTTTTTCTCGTAATATTCCATCTTTTCAATATTTTTTCAGCCTTTGAAAGTTCCTACCTGGAGAAAATAGTCATCTGTAAGAGTGACTGAGCTTTACACCTTTTTCTAAACAGTTCTGTAACATTATAGTGAAAATGCTGCTTGGCCGTAATAAACAACTTATCAGCTTATAGTCGCACATAACCTGGTCAAATTAGAAAGAATGGATCGACCTTTTACTGCCAGTCGCTGCTATACTGTGGCCAAAACTCTCTGCCTGTTCATTTCATTCTGGCCAATGCCCAGACCTCATTAAAAATGAATGCACTCCTTAAACCCCAACACTAGGCCTTTTCCATTAGGGAGAGAGATATGAGGGTGATAAACATTATTTGTGATCGGATATGAATCGTGCGAGGATTGGCTGCAATATTGGAAGACACATTGAAAAGTGATTGTGCTTGAATTCCCCCATGCAGGTCCATGCCATATCACAGCTCTCATAATTTGATTCCTATTCATTTTGGCCATTGTTGTGTATTATATTGAAAGCCCTATCAAGCTAATCTAGACCAACCAATTTGGATTTTTGTTATTTTGTCCCACTTGGTTGATTTTAAGCTGATCAGGATATTTGCCTGGCACAGTCTTGGGCATTCTGAATGGCCTTATCTTACATTTAATTACCATACTGCCTTTGTTGAAGCAAAATTCATCTATTTTGGTGTGTAGCAGTGGGGTGTGTTTCTGTCTGTGTGCATAAAAGAGGAGGGAAAAGAGAAAGAGACAGAGAGTGTTTGGTTGGCTTCACTTTCTGTCTGTACCTCTGATGTCACAGCCTCTTTGATATACTGTACAGGTGTATATTCATGGAAACAGTGCATTGGTGGATCCCCCATAAAAGGCAATAAACCTTGACAGGCTGTTGGAGATTCACCCCTGAGCGCTCCACTGACAACCTCTCAGACATATACATTTAATATTCCATTGATTGATTGATTTTATGGGACATGGTTAACATTATCATCAATACTGCCCTCTAGACCAAGACACCAACTTAGTCGGAAAAGAATAGTACTTGTCATAGATTGTACATGGTGAGGTGCGTGATAAACATCAGTATGAAGGGATTCTTTTTATTACAGTACACATATGGTATACATTTATATGTTAGCGTGTGTATGTGAGGGCAAGTGTGCATATTTCTGAACATGCGTATGTGTGTGTAAGGCAGTGTATTGCACATATGCATAAGGGGATGCATTTCAAATGGATTTGCAGTACAAAAGATGCACGTTATCCAAGCGCATTTTACCTCCACACTACTGATGGTTTGAGCTGCATTAGCCTGACTGTTTGACCCCGTGCCTATCTTACTTTTCTCCAGCTTCACTGGTAGTCAGAACGGGATGATAATGGCCGCCCTTGGACACTCTGCACCAAGGGGCAGGGATGTGATGGGATGCAGCTCAGGCACATATTAATATTAATACGTATAAAAGCCGCCCGGCTGGCACAGAGTCATCAGCTGTAGACACACACAGACACACACACAGGGATGGGTGTGCACATGCAGATACACACACACTCTCAAACACACATCTGCATGCTTGCAGACACACACGTGCACGAAAACAAGCAAAAGGCCCATTATGGATGTAACTGTGTAACGTTTGCAGGTGGGCCGTTTCCCAAGGTCAGTTTGAAACATTTGCCAGCAGGAAACCTACACAGAGTGCCGGTTGTTCACACAATTTGGGAAAACACACATTATGTAAATTTTTCTTTTTTTGGAATGGAATGCATACAACTAGAAACAGTGTGCTAATGGCAGTCATGTCAGCCAAAGCTAATGGTTGTTGTGTGTGTTTGCTTATGTGTGAGCTGTCCTGCATGTGTATGTATTTTATACTGTATTATACATGTCTGTGCATGCAATAGCAAGATATACTTAGTCAGAACCACCTTATCTATGAAGGAATTAAATGGCAGAAAGGAGTGAAAAGCAACCAGGAAAAAGTTTCTCGCTTTACATAATTCGGTTAATTCACAAAAGCGCTTTGATAAATGTTCCGATAATGTAGATGACGCCATGCAGAGAGAGTGGGCCAACAACACAGCTTTATTCAGGGACTAGGAAGAGTGACGGAGGTACACAATGTCACCCCTGTCTCTCAACCAATAGAAGTCAGTGTTCAAAGTCTATTTGCATATTTTTATATTGGCTGGTAGTTTGATATCAACAGCATCTACAAACAGTCTTAGCTAGTGGTGCATACGGGCAGTTCATTTGACATAAATTCAAGGAAATGTCTGATTTTAAAGAGTGGGGATTGTACATTTTCTATGTTTGGGTAGAGGCCATGACGTTCAAACACAAGGGCAGCAAGGAAATAAAACTGATATAATTTGGAAATTAAGTTACTGAGGGGTGTCTGAGTAGCTGACATGTACAGTGAACTGAAAAGCAGATTTCAATGTCAATAAGCAAAACGAAGAGCCAGGTTCTTGTTTTCCTCTGCGTTTCAGACAGAGGAGATGTAGCCGCTGAGAAGGAAAATTAAATAGAAAATGAAATAGCATTCCACATGGTATCTGTCAGGGATAAGTGTGCAGGGGCATAATATTCATCATGTGCCACTGAACTGCATGCTTGAACTTTATTAAATCACCTTGTAATCCATACTCAAAAAAAAATGAATGCGTTCCCTGAAATATTTAGCAAGGGGTTGTTAAATCACATAATGTTACAAAAAGGATTAGCAAAAGAAGACTAGAAATAGAAATAGAGGCACATCCTCAAGGCAGAGGGGCCTTTGAATTTGACCCCCACCTGGGCATTTACGTCTTCTTATAATCAACATGGGGTGTTAAGAAATACCTAGCCTATTCAGAAGCGCAATAAGGTCATATTTGAGTAAAACCCACCTGAATAGCACTTTTTATTGGAGGAAATTAAGCCATTGCACCCTGGGACTTCCTCCATGAGGATGCTTGACACTGTCACTCCTGCTAAACAAAGACTCACTCAGACCTGTGATTCCTCTAGGAGATGGCTCTCCTTGACAGCATAACTGAATTGAAAATAATAGGATAAAAATAAGGAAGGTGTTATTGGACAATGATAAAGAAAAAGAAGAGGAAAGTGAAGATAAAAATTCCCTGTTGTGCGAATAAGTAAAGCTTAATTTTCATAGGATCTTTTTGCCATTATAACGAGACAAAGGAGCGGAACAACAGATCTATACAGTTGTTTCTTAGTTTTACCTCTAGACTAAAGAAAACTCTGGGTTTCTCCGGAGCGGGTGTTTGGGCTGGGATATCTCATATTTCACTGTCAGCCTGACTTGCCCCAACAATGTGACAGCAGGTGACAAATAACCTGGCTCATGATTGAAATCTGACAAAATAACACTGTGTTTTATAATAGCGTCCCCAAGCAGAAATATGGCAGCCGCAAACTAAACAGTGCTTCATCACCTCCGTGCCAGTCCCAGCGGTTCTCCATTAAGGGTCAGATCATTGTGTTTTGCCTCCCCCCGTCCCAGCTGACCGCCGAAGTGACAGCCCCGGCTTGCTGCCATGACATTGAAAAATATTTGTACTGACAAGGCCACAAATCACATGCCGACAAGTTTTAAAACTCAATATTCACTCAATGTGCATCTGCTATATTCTCGTTAAAAGTGTAATATGGTAGTCTCTCCCCTCCATGTTCTTTTATTATTATGGTATTGACAGCGACTATAATAAAGTTGTGCTGTTTTGATGCCAGGGAGAGAAGCATGGAGCGATGGAGAGATTGAAAGAAAGGGTGTATGGGGGTGAGAGACGAAGAGAATAGCTCTGATGGTTGAACGCTCGCACAGCGCGGTAACAAAAGTGCTCAATTTTCATGACAGAACTTCATCTGACACGTTTAGTTTGATGGTCTACCTGTGGGTTTCTCAATATGTCCAAGCCCACATCATACTGTAGATCCAAACATAACTTTGGAAACATCAAATGCAATATGTTGCTTAATATTCACATTTAAATCACTGTTTAACCCTATTTTCAACACCACTGTCTTTCATTCTACAGCTCATTGGAGTATAATGACTATAGCCTTTGCCTGCTCTGGACCGCTATGCTCTACTATACTAGTGCCATCGAGCCAATGGTTACTCTAATATCCCCTTAGTTTGAAGCCTTGTCGACCATGTAGGCCCTAATGTGTGCCCAGTGCGTACGAGTAAGTGTGCTTTAGGCTCATTGTTAACATAAGGCCAAATCTGTAATATAGCACGGACAATTAAGTGCACAATTTTTGTATAAATGCAAAATCCCTCACTGTGAATTATTTAATTCCCTCTCTACAGTTCATTTAATAGAGCCCTTTTGGCGGGCGGTTTGAGTCACAGAAAACTAATTTGATTCTGCTCCTTGATTTAATTAGATTTTATGATGTATGGTATTGCTAATTCGGTGGCTCACCATGCGTTGTCGGCGCCTGTCCCTTGCACTGGCGGTGAGCTGTCAGAGCCCCATTTTTAACAGTATTGAAAAATTCAAGCTTTATTATTGCCCCCTCACTCATTTTCTCCCATCATGGGGAAAGTAATGAGCTTTTAGTCTCTCCTCTTTTACTCGTCTCCCTCTCCTCTCTCGTATACTAGCTCTTTTTTCTTTCCTCCATCTTCATCTCTCTTTAGCTCCTTCTCTAGTCTATACACCTTTTTTCTTTCTTTCCCCCCTCTTTGAAAACAATACGTGAGGATAAAGAGCTAGGGGAGAGCTCGGGGAAAGAACTGTAGGAGCAGGGAGGCAGAAAAAAGAAATGATGGCACCAACGAGTGCAATACAATAGAGGAACACAGAATGAAATGAACAAAGAATGAAATGAACAAATAAGATAGCAGGACTGGGGAAGGATGATCGAGTAAAAGAGTGAGAGAAAAGAATAAATGTGTCAGAGAGAAGTGGAATGTGAACGTAGCGGTGATAGTGAATATGAGAGATAAGTAGCAGTTGGCGGGGGAAAAGGAGAGAGTGAGAGAAAAAAGGGAGTCACTGAGGAAAATGAAGGAGATCGAGGAAGCAAGAGGGAGAGAGAGAGAAAGTGAAGGGGGGGCAATGGAGATTGTGCCATACGCTTACAGCGCTCCAGGCTTGCTGCTCTGGCATTAGCCCACTGATTCATGAGTTAAGTTTCCCCAACTGCCCACGGCTATTAGCTTTCAGTTCCTTCGGCTGTCATTTAGACTCCAAAGAGTCTTTTGGTTAATGCACTGTTTTAATGAGAGTGCACCACTCGCTAATATATTTGACTGTATGAAAGGTCACAACAGGAAGCTAAACAGATTGAGTGAGAGGGAGCGCAATGGCGGCAGTGCTGTCAAGATGCAAGACAGGTTTTCGAGCAAACGGATTGTGGGGGGAGAGGCGTCAGGGGTGGGCGGTGGGGTTAGCATTAACCCATGAGGCAGCCCACTACATTGACACTGTTCCACGCCTCATACCTCCTTTACCCAGCATCCAACTGTGCATAATAGGCCTCGGAACTGATGGGTTACTGCTCCCTCTAATAGTTACGCCCCATCCATCACCGGCTTTAACCAGAGAGAGAGAAAAGTTCGAGAAAGAGATGGAAAGAGACAAGCAATGGAAGGGGCAGACACCGGGAGGAGGCACATGTTTCATTACCCATATAATCACCAGTCTGATTGCCACACAAGCAATATAAGAGCGTCTTACAGCAGCCCCAGGAAATTTATGGCTGTCTGACTGAGATTCCCACCAACCCGATAAATATCTCTGGATTGCCGAGCCGATATGGGAGCAATGGAACAAGCACAGTTCCAGAAATATGGAATAAGACTCAATAAAAGTTTGCAGATTGAAAACATTTTGAACATTTTATTTCTGTCTTTCTATACTGTGTCAACCCTAAGCTCAATATGTGATACTCCAACCTCACGGTGCTTCAACCCTTCATTTCCAAATCCAAGGTATTCCAGAAATTTAAGTTGTAAAAAGCGTGAGCAACAGCATTATCAAACATTTTGACAACTCTGCATAAACAAGCATGGCCTCCGCCCTCCTTCACATCGCGCTCTTTATCAACAGCCACCGCTCTGTCACGGGACACCCGTAAGGGACTGTCTCAGAGTAGCAGAGCCGTGTCTAGGTTTGGGCCCCAAACCCGATAATCTAACAGTAATCCATTCAAAACTAATCAAAGATTTACAAAGGTGCCATGATGGGGAGAGAGCTCTATTCATCAGTGTCCTCCATCACCAAGACGCAGGCCGACCTCGTTACGCTTGCGGCGTCTCAATCTACCTATGCAAATGAGACAGTGGCATGCAGGGTGAGCTGGGGACTGACAGCTAGACTTGTGTTCAGAAATTATAAACAAATATTCATCCATTATGTGCGGAGAAGTGTGCGTCGGGAAGTGCCTGGCAGTGCGGCTGCATACAATCTCTTCTTCTGTTGGACAATTAGTCACTGAGCAGGAAGTGACAGTGTTGTCAAGGTGAATTAGCAGCATATGTCGAGCTTTTGTTATAAATCCTGGCCTACTGTAACCCTTACTTCCCCCCTCTAAGATGTATGTACACAGTTGATGATATATCAACACTGCTCAGAGATTAATAATTCAACGAGGGTGATTCCACAGGGGAAGTTGTAGTGGGAGGTGGGACAGGCCTTGTCGTGAGGGTTGAGGGGTTTTTGGGGGTGAAAAGTGGGCTCCTTTCCCCATAATCCTCTCCCAGTGCCTGTAGGCCCCAGACCTTTCCCCCCCCCATTACCCAAACCATTTGTTTATTGTGCAGTAATTACAAACCTTCAAGCCTAAAGGCAAACAGGCAGAGAGGCGCTGTAATGATGGAGACATTTATAACAATATATCATAACAGCAATGGAATCAAACAATGAATTTATGTCACAGGATATCAATATCAACGAGCTGCAAAACAACCAGGTGGTTATTACTTCACAGTGAGTCAGGGCGTGTTGGAAACGGGAATATGCACTTGTTAAGGCAGACTCTTATTGATTTGTAATGAACCACATTCCCCTTAAAAGCTAGAGCGTTAGAAGGGTAATATGTTGCATTTTATTTAGCAATTTCATGCATGTTTGCTTCACAAGGTTAAAAACCACAATCTGTTCTGAGACAAAAACAGAAAATGTTCTCATTTTCAGCACTCCAGAAGCCATTTAATGCTCCCTGTGTAAGAGTGGCAATCCCTATTACCGCTGGATAAAGTGTACCCTTTTTTATTTGAAATGAAAATGTCAGTAATTTCTTTTGAGATTGATGACTCCTTACACGCAGGCCCAATAAATGAAAAATTGATGAGGCTCAGTTCTCTCTTTTAATATTTAAGGCAATATTAAAGTCTCTCTTACATCTCATGGAAATAGTTTTATTTAAAAGGAATAAGACCATTGGGCATTGTTTACTGAACACCTCATGCATGTTTTATAAACCCGGTGGCTCTTGGAGGAATTCAAAGGCCCTTGAAATCGTTACTGTTTTGCAGTAAGTATAAAACGACTTAAGAGGAAGTCGAATGGCGCCGGCATTGTTGTGTAGCTGCTCCCTTGTTGTTGAATGTGGGCTGCTTTGATGAGGGTGCCAGTGGTGGATAGCGGTGCCAAAAAAGGGAGGAGGGAGTTGCACAATAAATGGCTGAGATTTTATTTCTTCTATTGGGTCGTAATGTGTGCTCGGTGAGGAAATTGATGTTTAATGTTGCTGAGCGGACGAATGGGATGAATTGCCATTTAAAACAAAGACCCATGGGTTGAAAGCAAGGGAGGAGGGAGAAGAGGGGAAGTTAGAAGTAGGACAAGGAGATGAAGCTACTTGAATTGTACTGATGGTTTAAAACAAGCCAGAGGCAAGGAGAGTCCCATGCAAAGACATGAAATGATACCCAGGTATTACCGGCTAAATTGTCTTGGTTCAAATAGTCCTTCAAATGGGCTGAAACGGGGAGCTCATAGGTATGAAAGTACACAATGGACAAAATCGAGCAAAGGAGTCCATACCTCACAACAAAGCCTGACCTGTGATGACTTTCATGGCTTTAATGTGCATAGAAAGTTAAATGATGCTGAATAAAGCTTTGGCCTCCAGTTAAATTACTGACCCCAAAATATTTCAAAGGCAGATGGTGGGAACTTCAAGGAAACAAAAGCCCTGTCAGGACCATTTATGGCATATTTATGATGCCACTGTATTCCTATGGCTACATGCGTGTTGCCCAGTGAAACATTTGACCGAGAAGTTTGTTGAAGTATCAGTTTTTTTCACCAAAATAGTCTGTGTGCACACAGCCACAAACACAGACATACACATGCATACACATACGCACACAGAGTCAGGAAAAAGCATATAGTGGAAAGCCTCCTATACCAGCAGGACACAATCAGCAGCTCCAAGTTGAGGAGCCCATTACATTGTAGTGGTGGTTAACAGGGACATTCGAACTGAGAACCAAGATACTCCAGCTCCCATTTAGACAAATTAAATCAAGTCCCATAATGCTTTATGTATCTGTTGCCTGGGTTACACATCCTAGCACACCAGGCCCCTTGATGGAGGGCGAAATGAAGCCTTTTATATCAGATGCTTCGACAACAGGGGGTGACTGCTACCTGCCAACTATTATCAAAGGCACTGGTTTCATAGCCCTGCCATATTTTTTGATTGATCTAAATTACACATCAGTGAGAGCTGCAGTAACATGATCTATAAAGAGATAGCGACTACTTGTACATTATTAAACTCCCTGAGCGGCTGCTCTGCTTTTGGATTGCTGTAATTATCTATGCTGGAGGCACAACAAGTGGCCCAAACACAGCTGTTAGCCTGCCTGCGCACCCCAACACTGGTTGGCATTAATTGTTTCTGAACAGAAGCTACATTTGGCAGAGGTTGACATTAAGAGGAGGGGTGGAAGCATGCCTTTATGTCTGTAACTACAGTTTTTTGCTTTTTTTAATGCTTTTATTTAAATGAGGGGAATAAGGGGTGCAACAAAAAAGTCATGTAGTTTTGGGTAAAAGATTGGCTGCAGTAATGTGGTCCCAAGGTGAAATTCAAAACACAATTTGCTAGAGGCAGCACAGGATGTGCAGCTCAACTGATATTCCTCTTTACATCTTCTCTCCAATATCCCATGAACAGATATTAATCAGCCATTGGTGCTTTATATCTTTTAAAAGCAGAAATTCCAGTAAATCCTCTTGGCTTTAACAGTAGCTGCCTGTGGCCTTCTCACATCCCATATATCCCATCCTGTATGAGAGAGAGAGAGAGAGAGAGAGAGGAGGGCATTCTGGGATACCTGAGGGACCTCTGTGGGACTCTGGTGTGGGTCATGTGACCCATGGTGTCCGACACTGTGGCACCAGCCAGGGTTTGTGGCCAAGTGCTGGTGTTGTGGTGACACAGACGGTAAACAGGACGTATCGGTTTTACCGCAGCGCCTTTCTTTACTACAGAACAGATCTTATTCTTTGTATTGTGAGCGCATGCTGTATATTGCTGTGCAACTATAGCTATGAAAGCACATTGGTAGGCCTGCAGGTAATAATAGTTCTATTAAGGATCATGGAACTCACACAGTCACGTTGCTATAAGGTTGTTCTGTTGCAGTTTTATGGAAAGCAGAACATGCATGTAAGCAGCTCTTTTGTTAAAGGGAATCCATATACAAGCCGCCATAATGTGTTTGTCTTGGTTTACATCATCACGCACCATCAATGTCTTTTACTTGCTAGCCTTATTTCATGTTTCACCTCTTACGGGGACTGCTTGGGAGTGGAACAGCAGATGCAGACATTGAATTCGAATTCATACAAGGCAGACATAATATCAGGCAATATAGAGGCAGACAGAGAGGCTATTGAAATGCAAATAGACTGCTGGGGCCGCGGCAGCAGGGAAAAGAAATTGGCCAGGATGACAATGCAAGTAAACCACTCCAGTTTGTCAAGAAGGCCACGCTTTGTCACAAAACTGGGAATGGATTTCAGTACAAGTGCAGCTACAGCGCTAAAAAGAATAATATTCAAAAATAGGAGGAAAGGAGAAATAAAAAAACTCTCATGATAAGACTGAGAAATGCCTGTAAAGTTAGCGCTTTTCAGTTTATTGCCATGTGTTTTCCAAGGGACCCTCTTATGTGTGCTGGTTTATGGTGGACCATGAATATGAGCGATGTCGAGGGCGAGAGTGAGAGGGATACAGTGTGCATGCATGTGCACGCTGGTGCTATTGTGCACACACACTTTCTTCATGCTTCATTCTCCTCATGAGTGGCCTTTCAGAGCATGGTGTGTTTTGTTAGTCAGGTTGGCACGCTCCATCAGGAGGAGGGACACAGAACTGGGAGGCCTCACCGGACCCTCAGCTATAATAAATTACCTACAAGTGCTGCAGAACAATAACACAAAAAAGTGCGAGCCATCCATTTCGCCACCATTTACAAGAAATCAATATCAATACTTAATGCAATGCGGATGAAAAATGAGCAGAGATACGGGGGCATAATACGAGCTCAAATGAAAGACCTTGGAGTGCTGCTTCCCAAGGGTTTGGGGGGTGAGGAGGGAGTCAAGATGTGAAAAAAAATGAACTATGAGAAAGATTACATTATACCTTTTGTTTTTGTCCTTCATTTAGTGTGGTAGTTAAAGTTTCATAATAATCTCTTTTCTCAGTTTGGTTGTTTAATTCTAAATCAATGTGCAATTTTGGAACACGTACAAACATCTATTTAAAATATTCCAACAAAACAAAGTAACATTTAAGGCTGAATTTTTTACTTTTTTTTAAACTTACCGTAGAAGCCAAACAGTTGCATGCGCAGACATTTCCTTAGCAGTCAGTGGAGATCTCTTTACCACGTCACAAATGAATCATCTGTTAAAAATAAACATGATCTATAGTTGTCCTCAAGGCTTGCTGCATGATGTCATCACAGCCTTAACATCTCATTTCATTGTGGTCGTTGGTGATGTATTGCAGATCGTTGGACGTTGTGTAGATAACTCTTGATAAAGAGCCTCAAGTAACACACACACACACACACACACAGAAATGCACACACGATACACAAAAGAAAAATAGCATACGAATAGATCAAACACAGAGCCATCGTATGTTCTCCATGAAGATTTCAATTTGTTTACTTCACGGAATACTATCCAAATCTGTGAATGACTGAAATACTACTTTTTTCACCGGCCTCAATGAAACTTGTCATCTGTAGACCTTTTTAAATGGTGCTTTTGTGTTGAAGTTTCCCCTGTCTTGTGGTTTGGTGAAGTTTAAACTGCTCCGGTTCCCTGGAGGGCTAGCTAGCAGTTTAGTCAAAGTTTATGTCCTTTTGTTATTCACCTTCCCTCTGCTGCAACCCCTCCCTTTTAGTCCCTGGTGGCATATGCACTATTTCAGCATATGACCCATAGGTGTGTAAGTGAAATATGGTCTCGCCCCCACAAAATGACCAAAATGACATTTGGCTTTGTAAAATACATGCATTTATGCAGGTTGACCACGAGACAAAAAAAGTCAGATACAGATGTGACATTATAAAATATGAAACCTGTGCAGTAAGTATGAACCCTTTTGCTGTTTCTACACTTGTTTCCATACACCTACTGCTTCCCAAGTGTGGTTGTTTCAGCCCTGGTGTCTGTCACCAGTAGATGGCACTGCAGCCAAGTTGTCAGGCTACACAGCCACCAATTTCACCTGCCAGCTTCAGCTGCCAAAGAAAAAAGTGCAAATGTATTTGTTTCACCCAGGCTCTCAGGGCTTTTTCAGCCGTTGTGTTCAGAGGCCAGATGCAGTGTGTGTGACACAGAGAGAGAATATCAATAACCAATATGCTCACAGGCCAGTGGCCGGCGGTTCCAAGTCCTCTGAACACACGGCGGCAATTCCCCTTTTAAAGTCTGTCCCTATTCAAATTACTCTCTTGTTGCCCTGAAAACACAAATGATCATGGCTTTGGTGATAAGCAACCAAAAACTGAGCATTTTTGTTGTCTCTCCTTCTTTATACTGCAGTTTCTCAGGTTACGGGCCATCAAAAGCAGTGCGTATATTTTTTACTATTACGTCTGCCTACCTCTGACTTATCAAAAGGCAAATAACATCAATTAGTCTATGGAGGATAGAGTTTTTTTGTATTGTTAAAGGTCTGGTGTCGAGTTCTGAAGGGAGCCATTGTCCCTTCTTGAGCTTGAGTCCTTTAGAGTGCATAAGTGTTTATTGAACTCAATAGAAAGCGCCGGGACAAAGGGACCTGATATTCCTTACTGACTTGCTGCATAGTTTGTATCATAATTTCACTATAAGCTGTTGCAATCGCCACTGTGTGTGGAATTTTGGCAGCCGTTCAACATGACTCTTTGAACCCTAGGTTCCTAGCCCGGTTGTATTTTGGGTTCCACCTGGCTACTCTTGAAGACCAATATTAACATCAACAATGGTGTTGACTTTGAGGGTATTTGGGATTTCATGTGTGGAATTAGGCGGTTATGTGGTGGGGTTGTGACGGGATTGCCAGAGTGGGGTGTGCACTGAAAGGATTGTGGGTTGACATGACATATGAAGGCTGTTGTCCATTGTTGTGATGTGGAGCTGCAGGCTAAGAACCGAAGAGAGAGTGCTTGGATTTCTTAAGATTTTGGGGAGCCAAAAATGTTCTGCAGTATATAGATTTCATACCTGAAATATTGAATACATTCATGCTTTTCTTATGTTGGTGTAATATAATGAAATTTAAGTAGCATTCCAAGTAGCAATTCAATCTTCAATAGAATATAATAGAACTTTATCAGGTGTCCACAGCTGGAAAATAATTTTCATTTGGATTCTACTACAAATCTTCAACTCTGTATGTAGCTGTATCATTGGGGTTTTGATACTACCAGGTGTATACCTGGAATCAAACATGTCCATATGTTTCTCTCCCAGACAGATAAGTAAGTGATATTGCAGAGTGTGACAAAGTTCAGTCTCTTGTCCCCCCATTGCCCCAGGCTGGATGAGCTCATGGCTGCGCAGTATGGAATCAAACAAAAGTGTTTGGTTTAAATGATCACATCAGTAAAACACACACTAGTCAATCAACATTTGTTTTTTAATGGCTTTGTTCCTGTATAACATGTAAAGACAAAGTCACATTTCTGCACACAACTAGTCAATACTTATTTTTTGGCCATTTCAAATATCTCTCAGTCACTTAGATTCTTAGGGGAATAGTTCAACATTTTTGGAAATATGAGTATGTTAACCATAAAGCTGGAGTCAGGAGATGGTTAACTTAGCTTAGCATGAAGACTGAAATCCCGGGGAAACAGTTAGCATGGATAAATAAAATCCACCTACTGTACCAGCACCTCTAAAGTGCACTAATTAACACATTATTTCTTGTTTTCTTTAATCTGTACAAAAAATAAACTGTAAAAAGGACAAGGTTGCTGTTCTCAACTCACTGTCACTGTCCCTTAACTTATTTGCAACAGTAAATATGTTCTGCAGAAAACATCATTTCAGTGGTGTTGAAATTTGGGATCGTCAAACCAAAGGTTCAATCACTACACCCACTCCGTTATTTCATACTGCCCCTCTCCATTAATATCCAAAATTCTCCTCCTTTCCTTTCCTTTCCTTCACCCCCCCAACACAGACACACACACACACACACTCGCTCTCTCTGGCGATGATTTTTTAGATCACTTCCATTAACACCGGCATGCTGAGCTCTAATTACTCACTCACTCAGCGTTCTGGGCTGCCTGCCGCTCGTTTGGGTAAGCAATGTGGCCCGTTAGCAAGATGCTTGTTAACTGAATGCACTTAATTATATAAGAAGATAATTACATGTAAACGTTGCATCTAAAAGCAGCCATCCAGCCCCACTTGCTGATTTAATAGGCACATGTTTAGGATCCCTGTTTTGTTTATTTTAGAGTGAGGTGATTAATTGTCTGCTCGGATGAATCTGCCGGATATTGTCTCCATGGTGGCAGAGGCCCAATCGCACATGGTTTATGAATACATGTTTATTTGCCTTTGTTGACTTCTGCAAGGAAAAATCACATTAACAACATGGAATGAATTGAACCCACCCCCACAATTTTAACTGATATTCAAGTCTTTTACCCTGAGCTGGTGATGACTAATGTGCATGTTACAGTACGGCAAAGAGTTATGAAAAAAAGTCACTGGGATTTTCAATGGATGCACAAGACAGCAGCATAATCATGCACCAAAATGGAATAATATCTGTTAAATAATCACATGATCTGACCAGAACAACCTGCATCTCCTTCCTTCAAGCTGTAGAAAAAAAAAAGGGGGGGGGGGGGGGGTTAGCACGACAATTTTTCATTTATCAATATTCTATGGTCCAGGGCAAATGATGCGGCTCTAAACTGAATTTCATTCAAGCCCCTGTCGAATCAAAGATTATTTAGTGTGTTTTAAGAAGGTGGAGTGCAGGGTGGAGATAGGGGTCAGAGTTGGAGGGCTCCCTAGGGAGGTCCTGTGGTTCTCTGGGACATCAGTCGTCCATTATGAGATAATCAGGAGGCGGGGGTGTGTGGCTGTGTATGTGTGAGACCATGTGTGCCCACGTATGTATTGAGAAGGGGGAAGGATGGAAAGAAAGAGAGCCGCCACGTGTTGTGTGCATAATGTGTGTGTATGCTTGAGTCCATGTGGAAGCAGGTGTGTGTCTGTGTGTGTGGTTCCTTGCATGCACCTCTTAATCTCTTAAAGTAGCAGAAGGCAGGATCCCCCAGGACGTTATCCATGGAGGCTCTCTGCCCTCATGAACATGGGACAGACACCTCCAGCCTCCAGATGCTTGCAGTTCGATACAGGCCCAAAGACTGACATCCACCCATACTCTCACAGGGCTCTTTGCACAGCCCAGGGGACCTGCTGTGTTAAGAACATGATATGGTATTTACAAAAAAATATTTGTAAATGGAGGCCGTTTGGCTGTCCGTAATGGGCCTGTCCATGCTGCTGTTTTCCACCCTGCCATCTTTGGGAGGAGGGCTGGAAATGCAAACCAGGAGGGATAAATGTCAGATGTATGCCCCAGATGCATGGCCCGGACTGCTACTGTCTCATCCAGTCAGCCAACACGTCCGCTCTGCGACTTTAAATCACTCAACTAGAGACAAGCTAACAGCTTCTTCGCTTACCGCCACAGAAATGAAATCCCCGAGAACTTTGATGACTGAAAGTGCATCGAAAACATTAAGTCATATTTCATTTCAGGCAGCTTGTTGGAGCAATGCCACAGCGGATGTGAGGCTGTGAAATTTCCAGTAAAAAATGTAACTTTCTTTTTTTTTTTGAACAAGCACTTTCAGATAATAAATTGATGTTTCGATTAGATGGGCTTTATTTGTGACCACTCAGGAAATAAATACACCACAAGAAACAAAATATTGAAAGGGAAAACTCAATAGAAAACCTCCATTGATTTTCTTTTCTTTCATAGAATGAGGGGAAAAGCCCATAGCTATGATGCACTAAAGGGACTAATAGAGCTGTATATGAAAAACTGATATGCCCTGTTTGTGTTACTGTTGTGGTGGGAAGTTTAAAGTGTCATAGCTGGTAAACCCGGAAATCTTCTGGGTTCAGACGATTATTATTATTTTGCAATATTCAGGGTTGTTGGTTGAGAAGTCAAAATTGGTGTTGAGCTGTGACTCAGTTAAGATTACAGTAGGACAGGAACGCAACATTCTTCCAACAAGTACAAGCAGATTATCCATTTATGATAACCCGGGAAGCCATTTTTAAGATTACATGAAAAGATAACACACTTTATTCCTGAGAACACTTAATTATACTGCTTGTTTGCAGTGTTCATTTGGAGCATACATGGATTGGTAGCCTGTAAGTAGAGGCTGCTCAGGGAGGATTGGATGTATCAGAGACACCTGATCCATCCCCAGGCGCACTTTTACAGCCTCTGAAATGAGACGCATCTTTGATTTGCTTGCCCTGTAAACAGACAGAGACATGAAGGAGCTCTGGTCTCAGCCTCGCTCCGAGCTGCCAAAGATTCACCGGCTGAAAAATGGACGCAGTCACCCCCCTGACTCTGACACGTTCTTTGTTAAATGCTACACTGCCACATTAGATGGCTAATAAAACGATGGTTTTGCCAGTGTTGGTGTAATTGAAAACTTTGTTCAAACACTCATTATTATGGAGGGAATAAATTAATTAACGACAGTTGGGATCAAGCTTAACAGTTAGTTTCTGTCACAATGACAAGCCTGTCTTTGCCTCATAGGTACGATAACGCACACACACAGACACACAGACACACAGACACTGACACAGACACTGCTTGGTTTCCCTCATCCCCTGGGGCCTCCTCTTGGGCTGTCAACATGAAGGCCACAACAGGTCCGTGAACAGGCTGACAGCTATTGCTGGCGGCTGCCCGGCCACCAATGGAAGTCCGATTAGATAGTACAACATATTTAGTGGAAAGATAAAACCGCTATGGGAAAATAGTTAGCTTTATATGGGGCAATAGGGAAGTGTCGAGGGTATGTTGTAATCTAGAAAGGTTAGGGATTTGTTGTTTGAGTGCAGGATCTAATAACTTGTGTTACAGTTGGTGCCTTGAGCAGAATGAACAGGTTCTGCAGTGTGAATGAGATGTCATATACAATGCAGCTTTGTTAGGGCTGCTTAGTACTTTTATTATGTGTTAACAACTTTCCAGAAATGTAAGTAAATGCGTGAAACAGCTCAAAAATCCTCCAGTGAGGTTAACAATTCAGTCTATTGCATTTGCATTCATTACTTCAAGTGTAAGCTTGAAAGTAGGAGTTTTTGCTTTTACAGAAATTGTATTTTCATTTTATTGACCTCTAATGTAATGAAACCTCACTGATAATAAATAGCAATGTATAAGTACAGCAGATCTTATAGCAATTAATATTGCAGTTAATTAATAGCAAAGATGTAGGCTAGGTGCAGTTAATTAATATTAATTAACCTAATTAATATTTTATTAATGAATTAACTATATTTAAGGACACCTCTTTAGTAAAGTGTAGCAGCTACACTTAGTACTATTCTTTAATATATGAATATTAATTTACTGTAGTTGGAGATAAAGACTTTACTGTGATTACTACTTAATTTAAAACACATTTGACCTGTACAATGCATAATTCTGATATTCATGGTTGAAACAAAATGTCTTTCCAGGTCACTTCAAAAGTTTTACAACTAAAATTGCAATAGCTGGAACTGATACACATGAAACTTCATAAGCATGAGTTCACGGATGTTTTGCTCTTACTGTTACAACACATAAAACATATCAGCCTATGCAGCTGCAATAACAGACTATTTAAATTCAAGCTGTAACATATTATTCTCTTATTATAGCCTTTGCAGCCAGAAGTCTAACTGACAACCAAACAGCAAAGATATATATGAAGCAGTTACTAATTTGAACTATTCTGTGTAAAGTACCATCGTGACAACCCTTTATACAGTAAGTTCTTATTCTGTTCATAGCTATGAAAAGTTAAATGTGTCTGTTTTACCTAATGTGTGTGTGTGTTTTTGTGTGCATGCGCGCTGACATGTGTGCAGTCTAAACAGACTGCTTAGCACATTAATGCCATGCCACCGCTTGTTTATCTAGACAGATGAATCCTGGCTTAATTGGCTGTAATGAGCTCAGTTGTTTTTAATAAACTATTCCTGGCAGAGTGAACGAGTGGAGTGGTGGGAGGTGCAGGACAGAGTAGTCGCAGTCGAAAAATCCTGTTGATGTTTTAATTTAAACGCTACATGTTCTTTCATCAAGTAGAAGGGCAGCTCTGCATTTTCCTCCTTAAATTTGCGCAGTAAGATTTTACGTCTTTTATATATGAATTTGACAATCTGCCATATAAACCAAGCGAGAAATGTCAATTCCACCCGGTGATTTTGGTCTGCTGTGACCTTTCCTGTTGTCCCTGCTGCTGTGGGCTGAGAGTCAGAGGAGCAGTGATGAGTCAGGAAGGAGGATGGAGGGATGGTGAGTGTTGCTCCTCCTCCAGACAGTCTGCCTCCACTCTGTGAACATGAAGCGGTGCGGTCGGCTAATGTGGCCTGGGAGAGAGCAGCGGAGCTAAGATGTCATGTCTGTCTGTTGGCTAACAATTAAATGTGGCACCTCAAGCAGATCAATTTGACTTTGAGGCTTCAGGTTTTAACTCCTCACTCATCTCTCACTCGCTTTTTTTTTTCTCTCTCTCTCTTGCTCTCTTCCTCTCTCCTGTAGTTAGTTTTTTTACTCTCCCTTTTGGCACATTAACACCTCTAATTTCCTTTAATGCACATGGCTGTCTGCTATAAGGTACACGTTATAGCAGTATAGCATAGTAACAGATAACAGAATAGACACAGAACTAAAAAAGCAGAAAACGGCACACGCGCCAGACAGACTCCTACTCCAGGAGGGAGACGAGCGACGCTGCGGGGAAACACAACACCAGCACAAACCAGCACTTGAAATATCAACGCTCCAGCCTTCTAATTAAAGCCAAGACTAATGGGCCCTAATTGCATCGCTAAAATGTACCAGTTCTCTTCTCTCTAGTGTAACTTGACTACACTTCTCCCCATATGGATTAATGGGGACCGGCGCTGCAAACTAAAAAGCAGTTAATTTATCGGAAGATCTGTTAGGGAGGATGAAAAGGGGGGAAGGAGGAGTAAAACAGCAGAGGAGAAGTGGGGCTTGGCAGAGAAAGAAGTGCATTTTCGGCCTTTTGTTATTGAAAATGCATTTCATATCTGTCTCCAGAGGGTGGCATTTGGATTAAGCTTGTTAATTTTACTTACCAGAGACATTCTTCACATTGGCCAGTGTCCAAACCAGTTTACGCTATTGTAAAGGAAGACAGTTACATTAATTACTTGCGCTTTTAATTATATAACAAGGACAGTTACTTAGTGGAGCGAAAGGGGAGACAAAGGGCTGGGGAAATGGCAGAAAAGGAGGAGAGAAGAGGGGCATCATTTTGAGCTTGTTGATGGTGTCTTCTGTGGATATGATGCCGGGTTTTGCCGGGTTAAAATGTTTTTGTTCCTTTGTGTGGTTTCTTTTGCTCATTGAGGTAAAAAAGGCTGGAGCCAGTTTCTGTGGTGAGCGAGACAAAATGTGCTCAATAAGAGTACAATGTACCTGTTTAAATTAGTCTTTCCCCCAGGTGGAAAACCATTAAGCTTGGTGCACCAATCAGTTTTTTCACCATCCTCATCTTCCTTTGTTGTTGGTTTACGCTTCATAATAGCTTTTTATCAAATCTTGCTATTAATCCATTAGAGGGTGATATTCGTTTGGGGTAATTTCAGTGGACATTTCAGGCATAGGAGGCATGATGAGCAAGAAGCTTCTGCACTGCATTTAAACTAATGTGCCTTCAATTCTGATGTGATACCCATTACAATGCCATACACAGGCTGGCGTACTGAGAAATGTCTTTTTAATATTGGCCTCGTTAACATGCCAGTTGACGGAATAAAAGGGGAAAAAAAGGAAAAGAATGGTGAAAGCACTCTCTGCATGTATCTTCCGCATTCATTACTTTTGTCCAAGCAGAGGAAAATAAGTACAAATTGCGAGTGGTCTTTGGATTTGAAAAGTAATTCGCTTGCAGTTGTGCAAGATCTGTACTTTGGAGGCGTTCAATGAGTCTTTCTGCAGCAATGAGTTGCACGGTGTGTAATCTGGTCACTTATTTTGGCTTACAGATTTAGGTCTCTCCAACAAATCCTACAAATTAAATGACAAAAATACTTTGATGGCAACTGCCCTCCAGAACGACACATATAAATGTTTTCTGATCTGAAGCCACTATTGGTAGGACAACATCATTTGTCAGTGCCTTCATGAAGACTATAGGATAGGGAAACATTGTGGTTTGGGTTAAAATATTACTTTCTTAAAGACCTTTAAGGATCTTTGTCATCATGGTTAAAATAATAACTGTTTCGTTAAGGTTACGGACCAATCATAATCATTTTCTAATTTCTCATTTTACTTGTGTGATTTCCTTTTTGTACATTTTGTAGGAGTGTTGTTGAACAACAACTGCTTCACTGTAACTGTCATCGGGGTCAAAGTCCAACAATTTGTTGACGCATCCAACCACCCGGCCTCCTGCCTCTGTAGACTTTGTGGCTCTATAATAATGTTCAAATACTTCCTCCTTTGCTTGTGATAGACAAGAGTCAATATCCCCTACAGCCTCTAGAGGGCTTTGTCACTTAAGCGCAAACATGTCATTTTTGGGGCATTTTCTGAAACGATTGGACAGTCTCCTTTGGTAAGAAGCAGTAAGTGCAGTTTTACACTGAAATTAAGGTAGTCCCTGTTCCCATAAAATAGATAAATGTATGCAATGTACACTGTGACAGAAACCTACCAATCAAACAGAAACCCGAACGGTGCTCCATCTTGTGCTAAATTTGCATATATGTACTACGAGTGATTTGCATATCCAAATGTGCAGTGAAGGAAGAATTTGTGATAAGATGTCAATGAATGGGAAACTAGATAGATATAGTCAGACTATTTACACATTTACAATGTAGAAATTATTTTTACATATTAGCTGCTTTGAAAGAGTTACTGTAAGTGTACTTTTATTTTGGCCAGTATGTAAACCAGGTGGTATACTGGTTGAAAGCCATGCAAACAAACCACTGTCTTTACACTTAAAACAAATGGTTCATGCATTTAAAAGAACTGAAAACTGAAACTAAGCTGTACTGACTTTAACCATATAACTAACTCATATTCATGCTGCTATCCATCTACATTTATATCTAATGTAGGAACGTGAGATGTGTGTTGGCTCTGGAAGTGAATCTTGAATAAGGACAACCAAGACAACATCATTAACTGACTGCTGTAAAAAAGACGTAATTTCAGTTACAAATTAGAATTAAGTTAAATGATGATCTAAAATTAGATAAAATACAGTAGATTAGATTAGTGATTGTCATGTTTTAGTCTCACTGTATGTGCACTCTCTCACTGATTACCGTCAACCTAGAGAGCTGCAGCCACAATGTGCAAGAGGAACTGCAGATTCATAGATTGGGGAAGTAGTTAATGACTGTAATGTCTCTGAATTTGCAGTAAATAAAGGGATCTTAAAAGTCCCCAAATCCAGTAACAAATTTGCATTTTCCTAAAACAAGCAGACAATAAGCAAAGGTGGGATTTTGTGAATTTAGAAGCTTGTATTAAATAGGTTGCTGTTTAGCCTATTTAATCCATTTATTTAACGTATACCCCTTGTTTGTTTACATAGTATCTACGCAGCACTTGAATGCCCCATTAGGCATCTTCAAATCAATCCACCCATTCAATTATATTACAATGCAAGGCGTATCTACATTTGACAAAAGACTTAATTACGCATGAAGTTCACTGTGACATGCGTCTTACACATCTTTCAAGTCAAGTTGACACAAGTACTTACCTGCTGCAACAAAAGGCTGTCAGAAAGGCTGCCATGTGGAGGCAAGCAGAAGGCAGGAAAGAAATGTGTTTTGTCGGCCGAGACGGAAAAAAAGGACAAATTACTAAAGACGTATTATTCCGCATGCAACATACATTACGTTTTGTCATGTTTTGTTTTAAAAACAAGGTTCCAAACAAAAGACATTTAATACTGCTTGAAGATTTACATTCTATTATAGCAATCATCTCATGTCAACAATTGAGACATCATATACCAAGATAATTGAAGTAGTCGCAAAGCATATATTTCTCACTGTGTTAAGATGTGCTGTAACATCCTAATCCTTTAAATTAAATCTATAGGTTAGTTTTACAATGGAGTATCTCCAGCTGTGATTCGAGTCAATTGACAGCTTGACTCTACCCTTCTGCCTGACCAAACCTTTTATCTTTAATTGTGCTCACACTGGACTTCCAATCAGACCAATTTTGCCTTTAGCCATAGCTCAATCTGGCTAATTGGTTTCAGCATTTTTTTTTAATTGTACGGTATTGATTACACAAGGTCATCACTGTTTCACAAATAAAAGAGAGTCTGCCTTGCTTTTGTTAGGAAACTTGTACAGCTTTCACCCATTAAGACTTGAGAGAGGGAAATAGTACTTCTACTCATTAGCCCACAGACCAGCTGGGTCGTGATTTGCACACACACACGCACATGTTCACATAAAAGAGTGTGAGCGACAAAAACGTGCAGACACATATGACATGTTGTGCTGTATGTGCTTAGACAAATCGCCTCCTGGTTTTTTAATTTAACAGTCCAGCACAATGTACAACTTAAATGGGAAGAGCTGCACTTTTAACTTTCATTCATTTCAGGCCTGTGGATGTTATAGGGAGACCAATAGCAAATAAAGGGAGAATCAATGGGGCTTCATTAAAAGCAGCAGGCAGTCTTTTGCCTGGACACGGCTTAATTACAGTTTCACTGGCGTTTGCTTTAATTGGGGGAAATATGGAGTGAAGTGGAGTGAATGGAGAGTATTAGCATATCTATCACTGGGAGAGGCCACAAGGTCCTGTCCAACCTCCGGCTGTATACTTCCCCTCTAGCCCTTCAGATCCACACACACACACACACACACACACACAGAACCACAATATTTTGCCAGCTTGAGTCTTTTTTTGTCCCTTTCTCTGATTTCTTACAGTAAATACATTCGGATGCACATGCACATTTACTTTTTACTGGTGTCTGGTACACAAACTTATTGGAATGAGGTAGGGTTTCAGAAAACAGAGACAGAAACACTGCATTTCAAAGGTATTTACAGGCAACTGGTACCTTGCATCACAAAAATAGAAGCACTTTTTTTTCTCCATACTTTTTGATGCAGCCTTCATCTGTACAGTGGTGTATTTAGCACAACAAAAGAGACAAGGAGATATTTAAGGTTTTGTATAGCACGTGACATTTGACAAAACTGACATCTTGTGCAATATGTAAAGGAAATGGTTGGTTTTGATCAATTATTTTACAGTAAAAGCTCCGTATCTCTGTCAAAACCTACAAACTATGTTGTTGCACGTGGTGTCTAGCTTTTTTCTTGTACTGTTATATGTCTATGTACGAGAAGATTACATGATGAATGAAAATACTAAAGGCAGGACATATAGTGACTATCCTATTGAAAATGTGTGATTCATTAATGACCAGAAGTCATCACAGAAGATCACACTTTAGTTCCTTAAAGTTTGAGAATGAATGCAAGTTTGACAAAGTCATGATAATATTATGTCCATTTGGGATGTAAAATACTTAGATACATACATTTAACTTAAACAGCATCACACTATTTCTGCACTATATCAGATGAAGCATTTTGATGACACTTGAAGCATTATTTCACCAAAGCATTCCGTAAAACAAATTCATCAGGGTCTCATCTGTGCGTCCATGTGATTCCTCTCTATCCTTCCTCTATCTTTGACAATGACTGATAGCCACCCGGGATCAAACCATCCTCAGCGGTGCTCTGGTGACAGGTGAGCGGAGACAGTTTGAGTCCCATTCTCTCTCTCAGCAGTTAATAACAATTTGAAAAAGGGTTCAGGGTTAATAACACAATCATTACCTGGATGAGGATGGGAGACAGCTGTAAGCATGTATGCAGATGGACGGCCGTCGTTAGTCCTTGTCATACAAGCTGAAAAGGCATGATCTAAGAGAGCACTTCAGGTTTTAGTCATGAATGAGTAACAGCTGAGAAAGGTCCAGCATTTCGCTTGTTTTGAGATCAGCTTGGTCACAGGACAGAGGGTGTTATTTTTGTTCTTATCCCCACAAAGTCAAAGCAGGACCTGTTTTTATGACGTCTTTCATCCGTCAGCAAAGAGTCAGGTAAAAATGGTTAAGTACAAACTGTATGTGTTGTGTTGCTTCATGTGACAATAGACGTGACCGACTGAGCACACTGTGAGGTCCTTCATTATTGAAAAGATTGATTTGTAATTTGTAGTGTTCCCATCTGTCCTGGTTACGCAAAATTATGGCTAAACCAGTTAGTAAACACTTTGCCCCATTGTCTGTTGTTTTGATAATCACCCATAATAGCATCCAGCATCAGTATGGTCTTTAAACCTGATTTAGGAGTTAATGGAATAAGAGGGAGAGGCAGTCAGTATATGCACTGGGCCTAATGTCATTAGAAATGTTTGCGGAGGCTATATTAAATCAGTTGTAAATTGTGCTCTCAAGTAAGCCAGAAAAATCCTGCCTCGTCGAGGAGAGGAGGGGGCGGTGGGGATTCATATTTTAACCTTGCGTAGAAAATGCACTTAAACAGATTAAAATAAAATAGGGACCGTGTGGATGGATGGGAATGGTAATTGCTGGTGCTTTAATGGTTTCCTGTTAGCCAAGTCGGGCTGAAGGCAGAGTATTTTAAAGTTGGAAACGGTGATTGAGGTCATAACTTTGCAAATCTGGTGATTAAGCCAAAGGGTGTATGTCACCAAACAGCACGTAACACATCTAATGGGGCTTTTGCTGAAAACAGATGTTTCTGGAGAGATTCTTTTGTGCTCCACATGCTAAGTCTTGTTGGAGAGCAGGTGTGGGTTGGAGTGGATGGCTTTTGACCAAACAATGCAGTAGAATGTGGACTGTGATTGATATAGCCTGCCAAAATGTAGAAATCTCCACATGTGTGTGTGTGTGTGTATACTTGTGTGTTAGTGCACATAAAGCCCACCCGTGTGTGTGCCTCATTCAGTTTCCTTAATGCTGTCAGTGCAGGCATACGGTTTGTCTGGTTGCATCAGGTAGCTCATCACACGATGCAGCCCAGACGGTAATGATAGCCGTAAATACTCTGGGAATTCCCAAACCCGGATTAAATTAAGACAGTGTCTTTCCCAAAATCTGACAAAAGGCTGGAAAAAACCCCACAGCATCCATAAGATGCACTATAACGTTGTTATATATCATACATTAGGATATTATAATGATAAAGCACTGTGGATAAATGATGCACATTTCTGGGCACTGGTGTGTGACGTATCTCTGGTTTTCTGTAACGTTATCTGTGCATTTCTAGCCTTGTGTACTGATTTTGCACTTTCATGTGACAGCACATACCTTAGATATTATAATACACTTACTTCATACACATGCACATATGAACACATTTCCTACCTTGAACTGTCTGCTTCTAGACCTTGCTGGTGTGAGTTTACCTTTCTCTCCTGGGTTCACTTGTAACTCGGCACTGTTGGCTCCAGGTAAAACGGCGGCCCCATGCATGCTCATGTTCAGCTATTGTGTAAATTAACAAGGAAAAGGCTGTGCGGATTGAATGGCAAACATGCAGGTGATGACACATCCCTCGGCACACACAAAGTATGTGTCATTACTCATTGCCAGTTAAATTGTCAGTGGAACAACTGTCTGTGATATTGCTCTCCAATCCGTGCATTTCTTTCTTTCTATCTGTCTCATTACATGCACAGCTTTTAACAGGCAATCAAATCAGGAAAAGGATCTGTTAAGTAAGATATTAAGTCAGCGATCCAAAGATGAATTTATTTGGGTGGGGAGGATGAAAATAATGTGAAAGATTACCTACGCCTGAAATTCTATGCACATGGGTTCAGTTTCAGGTCCCGACCTCTTATCGCCATATCTCCAGAGACCATTGTATTGTCCATTGGTACACTTGAAACTAAATTCAGAGGAGAAGAAAGTGACACCACCATCCAAAATTCCCCTTGAAGCATCTTTCTGTCAACTAAAGGTCTTCATCACTAATTGCAAAAGAACAGTTCATGACACTTTCTGTTGCCTACAGTAAACACTGTGATGAATTTTAATAATCAAAACCTGTGAAAGATAGACTCTTTATAGAAAGTTAAGAAGACCTCTTGGATGTTCCCTGTCGCTCTGTAAATTGAAACCCGGACTTGGTTGTCAGTCTGCCAAAGGTTGATGTCACTAAGTAGCACAGGGTGACAGAGACAGAGAGTACAAGTGTTGAAAAAGCAGGACAGGAGCATGTGTAGAATCACCTGTGTTGTTCCTTTTGTGTGTCACGCTGTAGGGCACATAGCTCACTGGGTCACAAGTGTGAGCTAAAACTCTTTTGTCCAATGTCTGAGCCCCGAGGGCCTCGATCTCCTGGCAGGGAAAGATATCTGAATGTGCTTTTTTTCCTTTAACACTTTATTTTGCCTCCACATTGCCTGTGGCCAGGGTGCAAGACACTGGAGTGATCTTTGTAGCACTTTATACTTAAAGGATAATTCTGGTGATATTGTATGTTTTTCTAATTGTCCATACATCCCATTAAAAGACCAAAACCAACTATGAATTGAGCCCACTAACAAATATTTCCTGTGTAGCCAAATCCTGGTAATGCTTATTCCTCTGTGCCAAACACCTCTATTGTTCTTCAAAAACTAATCAATGGGCACTGGAAATGGAAATATTCTACATATTCATGGCCAATTTATGTCTTTGGTAGGAACAAATGGTTGACAGTCACAAACAGGCTATAGATTTTGGAAAGTATCAAAAGACGGACTAACACATGATTGGTTTTGGTCTTTTCGTGGGGTTTGTTCACAATAACAGAAATGTAGAATATCACCAACCTAATCCTTTAATTTAGTCTTTTTGATATCACCAGGGTTTTCTGTTTGTGGGGAACAAGGCATGATGTAGTCTAACAGTAGTTCTAATAAAACCATACAAAGACATTCTTCGATACTCTCACTCAATTGACAGATTCAACAAAGAAATCCACAACATTATCAAAGCATTTGCTGTTGTAAAAATTAACAGCAGCTTGTCCATAATATAGATTAGTTAGCATTTGAGAGTTGCCACAACTGAACAAATAATATATAGCATAAAATCGAATCACAAAATCGAATATAAAGACATCAATTTACCAAACAATTTATTTTTAAAACTGTTCTGTGGATAAAAATCATGAATGTTCACTCCTTAAAACTATGCCAAAATCTAAAATTTGAAAGACTCAAGAATTACCACAGAACATTTGCACGTTAACGTAAGGAACAGGAAAAGTCTTTTAACCGAGCAGAAGAGAAGAAACTTGACTCCATAGTACGCATTCATCTGTCTACATCTAGACTCTTGCTTGGTGATGAAGAAGCAGATGTTACTTTCTAAAGAATGTCTGTGCCATTAGTTGAGCCATCGCCACCGAATGGCGTCTTGCTTTCAGCTCTTACACTTTGTTATGTGCGATGTTTACTAGTCAAAAATGTCTTTCAGGTGACTCATGCTTCACAAACACCTTATTTAATAACAACAGCCCGAGCTGTGATTGAAGGTATGGGGAAATCCACAGGTAAGAGTAGTCAGCCATCTAGTTCATGTCCCTTGGAACCGACCCAGACAATGTTTAGGCACACAGTCAACAACTCCTGTCCTTGCTTATCTTAAGAATGTAAACCTCTATAAGCAACCGCTTCATCTGTAATTCTATTGTGAGTTGGCCGGTTGTCTCAAAGTGTCTGATTAATCTAATGTAGTGCAAAGCCAGCTTTGTCTGCGACACCAAATACTTGCGTTAACGCAGGCGTCTCGACTGTTGGCCTGCACTCTTCGGAATTTGCTGGCAGACAGGATGGCTAGACCACACCAAAACCTGCCAGTTACATTCTTTGCGTGATTCAGACGTATCTCTTTCCACCAGTGGGACCGACTTGAGAGGTCTGATCAAAAGACCCGTCATCTCGAAGACCTGAGATTTGGATGTGAGGTTGGAGAAAGGAGGGACGGCGAACTGTTGGTTGTTGTGTTGTTGTGTGTTATTATTTCCATTTGTTGGAGAAAAGAGAGATGAATGGAGGGATAAATGGATGATGGGTGGGTGGTGGGGCAGCGGAAATTCCCTTGTCTGGATGGAATTGGATGGCGAGCTTGGAGGGAGGGGTGGGGGGCACCTGATGTAGAGGGTGCTGTCAGGCCCAAGACAGCGGGGTCTTTGTCTTCTCAATAATCACTTGCTGTACCTCTTCTTTCCATTCCTTCTCTCCCCACTAACAGTACCATTCTACCGTTACTTTTCCAATTCTCTCTGCAACCTTGGCTCATAGGTCAATTGTCTTCAGTCCACAAAAACGAAAAAGAATTAAAAGTAAGGTCTAAAAAGTAATCTCAACTCTATCATCTATCATCATTTCAAACATGCAATAAAGCCCCTTTCACACGTGCCCCCCTTTACGTTATACAGCACAAGTCTGAATGGAATTCCATTATAACGTAAAGGCTGCAGCAGCGCCAGGTTGAACATGCAAAGAGAGAGAGATTAAATGTGCATCACTGTTATAAATGTATTATCTCAATCTTCATCTCTTATGCACAGAGAAAATAAAATCACTTTAATAAACTGTGAAACAATTCGAAAGAGATGATTTTGAGTTGCTGAGGAAATTCTTCTCACATCAGATCTGTGTATAAAAACTAGTTTTCCCTCATGATGTGACTGAGACCACAGTAATAACCTGATCAACTGTCTCTCCCTACATTTTCACTTTTCATTCATGCCACCTGCGTGGATGAATACATGTATATCCAGCCAAACACTTTGCAAACAGCATGTGAGCAAATAGGAATTAAACCCTCAAGCGTCCTGTCATTCAGTGCTTGTTTACAGTTAGTTATTATAAAACAGGCAGCAGAATCTGCTCCCTAAATAACATGATGAATTTGATGTGGAAATTTATTAGTGGAATCACTGCGAGAAGTGGGGGCAAGCATCCCTCGCGTTCACCACGGTCATTAATTAAACCACAAGGAACACCGACATAAATGACACCTACGTCTGAATGACAAAAAGCCATCGCTTTAACACACAGATGAAGCCAGCGATGTTGTGTGTTCCATGTCTGAAAGGGACTTAAGATAACTCACATTTAACTTTGCTGTTATAAAGTAATAGTAGTAATATCAGTAACAGGGACAGTTAAAGCTCTCTGGACTGTAATATAATACATTGTGAAATAAATTTAAAAGAGTAAACATGCTGCAAAATTGAAAGTCTGAGTCCTAATCTAGACAGAATTTTAAATCAGTGATATAAAAAAGACGTTACTTTGGCCTTTGAAGGAAAAGATGATACATCCTGTATCAGGTCACTTTATCCAGGTGAGTTCATAGCTGGAAGACTTGGTTACCTTATACTGTACTTTCCATCCCAGACGTGCTCTGTACCACCAGACATAACATAAGTAAATCTGTTCATTCACGCTTGCCGAGGACATGACCAAAACATCACAGTCCTTTCAATAAATAGAAACTACTACAGTTGTATTCATTTATGAATGTACATGTATGGTTGTTTTATACAATTTTAGCTTCTCCTACTCATTCTGGTCAAAGAATTTAAAGGCCAATTAATATTCCATGCCATGTAATGTCACGGACGTTTTCAAGCTATTCAGAGAGGTTGTGGCGCATCTACAGATATTTCTGGAATTTATCCTCCTCAGGTGAGGTGGTAGGTGGACAGTAGTAGTTAAAATAATCAGACTGCCATTATCTCACAACCCACAGGAGCCAAGACATAATTCATAGCTCACACGAGCCGGCAGGGATGACAGGTGCCTCTCCTTCATGAATGGGAAGACTTGTGTTTGATTGAGTAATTCTTTGGGGTTTTGTTTGACAAATAACAAGAATTTTATGTCTAAGATGGGTTTTAACTCAACACAGTAATGATAGTTGTGGTTAAATGTTCTTGTAAAAGCATTCATATTCATGTTAAATAGATGTTTGTGATGTGGTCTTTACTTTCTAGGTAATACCTTGGATATTAACATGCATTTTTTTTTCCTTTTGTTTATTGTATCCTAGAGCTGCAAGCTTTTGACAAAGTGACTTTTCACATTATTCTCTTATTCTTTTGTATGTCCCAGCTCTTTGTAAAAGCAACATCTGAGCTGCTTCCATACCAGAACCAATGCCTCTTTCTTAAATTCACCTGGCCCAATCAATTCTCAGCTTCTCAGAGCCAATCGTAAATCATGAAAAAAATGGCTGAAAAAGTGACAACAGCGACAGTAAATAAATGTTTGTTGTTTCTTTCCCGTCCTTGTTTCCCACCCTCTTTCTTTCTGTGCTCTTTGTAATGGATGGGGTATCGTTGGTGCTGCCCTCTGGGCAGGGAGAGTTGTTTACTTGGGTGTAAAGTCCGCCATCTACCAAGGCTCTCTGTAGGGGATGTTCCTGTAGCAGCCTCACTCCTAACCTCCCTATAGCTCCAAAAGTTAATAGCATGGAGGAGACCGTGATTTATATCAGCTTTGGCACCACCACCAACAGGCTGACTTCTTTGTGCTCATGGCCTGCTCAACCAGACCCATTCATCAATAAAGATCACATTTAGAATTCACTCCAAACTCAGTAGATGGTGATTTAATTTTGGGAGGGTTTTTCTAAATAAATAGTCACCCACGTTTCGGAAGTAACTTCGGGCAATATTATTGAATTTTCACTGTTCCTGGTGTAAAACTTTTACGAGAGAGGATGCAGCATGATGGTGTAAAATAGCAATATGTTAGACATTCATTTCTGTCTGCCTTTAGATTTTGGAAGTTCATGCATGAAAGGAAACAGAACATTGAGAGGGATTACATGTTGCATTCTTTTTTGAGGAAGTCGCCATTTGTTTTGATCTCTGTGACCAACAACACATTTCAACTGCCCATTCACGCAAAAGGTCATTTTCATGCGGACGTTCACATAATGACGCTCAGCTGAAGTATTGCCTTTGCCTGTTTGGCTCACCGTTAGAAAGACTCTAATTCAAAGCTCAACCCCTTAAAAATCCTTATAAAACTAAACTCTCAACAATCATAAAGCATTTGTTATTAATTTAGACATCCACACTACTATTGCATATTCTGCAGTGTAGAGGTAACATGTTGTACTCTTAAAGTGTGTAATATTTACTACACGTATGAACAATGACATGGTTTCCACAGTGTAATCTGTCATGTAAACATTACCCCTGCATAAGATAAACAAATTTGCACATCATGAGCAGCTCGCATAAAGGTGTTATTTGGTTATCTATTATGACTGTATTGCACTTGTTCCTACAGGCCTTTTAACTGGATATCTCGAGTTGAGATTACAAGGTGTCTTGTTTAGGAATGAAAAATGAGGAGTTCATACTTCTTGGCAGAAACAGTTTTCATATGAGGTTTTTTGAAAGAAAAATCTCAGCACTGACACTAATCCCTGTTGTGTCAGCCTGTGGTTGCCAAATGATAGTATATCATCTCCCTGTGTGTGTGTGTGTGTGTGTGTGTGTGTGTGCGTGCATTCTTTTCATTTTGGAGAATGCTAGCACATTTTGTCACTGTAACATAAGCTTTACCATAGAGGACCGTGGCAGGGCTGCAAGATTCAATTTAACCACAACTGTTTACAGCTGTCAATATAGGGACCAACACCACAATAAATGCATTAAATTGCATCTGGCCTCATGTCACGGAAAATAAGGAAAGTGGACGGGCTGTGTAGGTGATGCTGGCTCTCACTGTTATTACATGGCTGTGTCTTAAGGGTTGTCTGGGCTGCTGTCCATTGGATTTAATCAGCCTCTATTACCTGCTACCCTTTTCACAGTTAAAATAATCACCCACAATTACTGACATAAAGGGGAGAGCTGACATGAGAGTCAGAGGCAGAGAAATCACACACAAAGTAATTTCTCTCCACCTTGGTTGCTTACATGGCTTTTGATGTTTTGGGGTATGTAATAAAAGGATTGAAAGGTGTCTGGCATAACCCCCCCTCTGCTGCAGTGTGAACAGTAGATATGGAAATGCCCTTTAAAACACACACACACAGACACACACACACACACACACACACAGACACACAGACAAGTAGAATAGAAAATGCATGGTGTCACACAAACAAAGTGCATACTCACATAAGAAAACACCACATAGTTACAGTAAATACAGTACATGAAGGAACACAAAATCAAAGTATTCATGTCCACACACATGCATGCAATGCACAGAGATATGCACACACACTCACACACACACACACACACACACGGACACCCACTGCCACAGCCACCATTAACTAAAGAGGTCCGTACAATTTATTGTACGTTGCAGATGAAAGAAAAAGTGAAAATAATTTAATAATTGACCACCTCTAAAATTAAGAAAATAGAACCATGAGAAAAGGGGCATTGTGATGTACTTTAATCCTCAGCACGCTGCTGGAAAATAAGAGACACCATTAAATGTACCTTTGAAATAAATGGGCCCAATTACTGAGATGGCTGGGACTCTCTGATGAAGCTTTTGTCAAGGCAGACAAACATGGTGGAGTGACACTCAAAAGTGGGTGAGGAGCAGGAGGCAGATACGGGTGAAATCATTCAAAAGTGATCTTTTACGTGAAAGTTAAATTCACATAAATGTTAGTGGTAGCGGAGATGTAATGCAGGGTCCAGAGAAAACACTGAAACTGAAATGTGCCTGTTTGGAGAGATAAAGAGGGAATGTCACAGCCGCATAAGAGTGATGACTAACAAATGACGCACACAATTATACAAAAAAAACATGCTAAATGTAGACAATATGAACATTAGTGGCAATCATTACCAAGAAGGTTGCTCAGTTACATTAACTGTTATGTGTTCAGAAAATAAGTCATGATGAATGGGTTTAGGAGTGTTGTTTTGATAATGGCATTTTGTTGAATCTCTCCTTTTTAATTATCAGGTCAGAGGGTAGCAGCTCAAACGTCCTCTCTTTCATCCCTCTTCACAACAGTGAGTGTTGGCGACCCTTCCCACAGCAACACAAAATGCTCTGTACCTCTGGTGTAAAACATAGCCTCAATTACTTTTGTTGAAGCTCTTTTCTGAAAACAATTTTGAACACAGTGATAGTGTGGTGATAGCATGAAAGGAATATAAATCAGGTGTTACTAGGAGCGATTTTCCATTTCTCAACAGACAACTTGCCTTTGTTTTGATTTAAAAAACAAGTATTTAATTGAAGGGTGATAAAATCTCCATAACGGGAACCACGATCCGACATGTCGCCTGATGACCTCTATATGCCGATGACCTTGTTCTTTCCTTGCAAAAGTTCATGCCTTGTGATCGATCCAGGAAAGGACCAGACCTTACACAGGGAGCTCATGGATGGTTTTGGACACAACAGCTTGTCAAAGGGTAAAGGTTAAGGCCACGAGTGTCTGTCGAGGCCCAGACAGAGGTCAGAAGGTCTCATTCAGGGTCAGGACCCCAGGTGACCCCAAGTCTGCGCTCACAGTTGCATGTGGCATTCATGTTTCTGTGGACTATGGACTACTGTTGCTGCGGTTTCCCTACTCCGGTGACGGAGGAGGAGAACGTGAGTGAGACTCTAGATAGACAGCTTTTAAAGATATTAACCCTAATGTTCTGTTTGGTGTGCTGGAGACCCTGGGCCCTCTTCAACAGCTATAATAACATACTTAACATTGTTTTATCATCTTGATGATTTAGCTCATTTTTATTGCTTATAAGCATGATTTTGAACTCATGTGTTTCAGATCTCTACTGCAGAGAATGATGCATTACATCTGTTTGGGGTCTCAAAGACCCCAGCTGTAAAACATAATGGATGTTCATAAGCTCTATGTTGTGGTGTTGACAGTACTTTTAACGCAGCTCTACCCCTCCAAACCCTCAAATAAGTCTATTGAGATTCCTATTATTGGAGTTTTACAAGAGTTTGTTGATTAAATCTTCTAACAGGGAGTTAGACAGCTCTGGGTTCTAATTGACTCCAAACATAAGTAATGTCATTATTTAGGAGAACATACTGTAGGCCTACATTTATTCTCCTTTTGACTGCCTCGCTTTTTTGGCAAACAAAAGGATTTGTTCACAGATAGCCCATATGGCTAATAATATTTATTTGGTTTAATAACAAAGCTTTATGATCATATTTTGTCACCGTTGTGACTTTTGTTGCAAAGACAAAGCCTCAATACTTTTCCACATGTTCAGTGTCAATAAGACGGGGAAAAAAATATTTAAAAGAAAAAAAATGGTTGACTTTGCAATGATTATTATTACATACTGAGAAAACAATGAGGAAATAAAGCCAATGTCAAAAACCATGGGTTAAGATCATTTCAGAAAACCACCACATTAGCTTTAGAAATGACTTAAAGAGTATCTAACAGGTTAACAAGTGAAATGTAAACTGAACGCATCATCTGTAAAGCAGCCATTTCAGTCTCAGCTGGTACGTTAAACATAACAGAGCGTAATGTGTACTGCCACCCTACTGTACTATTCATTCCTTCATTACTATTTTATATATGCATATGATTAACACTCATTGCATGGCTCAGCTCCCAATGTCTCTGTTGGAGGCCTCCACTAAAGACAGCTCAAGCTTAAGAGATTTTTTTTTTCTCAGTCATTTAAATTTTTGCACTTCCATTTACCCGCCTTTTAATTTAGCGTATAATGATGCCATTAGAGCAAAATCCATCTGGAAGTTCTGTTGGGAGCGGTTAATGTTCCATGGCTTTTTGCTGCTAATGCCAGTGCGCCTGCATTGGCAACAGATGCTCTGAAAGCAACAGATACATTCTCTCCCAACATCATTACAATCATGTCCATGTCCAGGATAAATGTTGCTGCATGTTCAGGACTATCATACCTGCAATGGGACTGTAAAACACAGAGGATATACAGCAGACTGTATCACTGCCAATGAATTCCAATTTTTCAAGCCATTTATTCATGAACCAGGGGTGTAAAATGTGTCTCTTGCCCCATACAAAGGTGACAGGCAGTAACTCTTTAAGAAGTGAAACTGAAGGAATAAGAAAAGTAAGTACGTCAAAATTAAAACTCGCTAATGTTCAGCTTAAACAGTGTACATATAATCTTTTGTCACAGCAAAATATAATACTCAGATCCTTTTGCTTCATCTTGTGTGATATGAAAGCTAGAGAAAAAGGCAAAAACATGTTTTCAGTTGCAATTTAGATGATTAAGTACAGTGGATAATTAATTGGAATAACAAACAATTTCCTCCATGGAGGATTACTGATTAGTCGTGCTCCCTAACACTGCCATGGCCTTTTTATCCTCTCCGCTTCAATTATGTTAATGCTAACTTTCTCTCCCAGAAATTATTGTGATTAATTTTCTCTTGTTTTGAATTACAATTGCGCTGGCTGCTAGCACTTTAAAGCATTCATTAATTCCCAATTAGATTGGTGGGCTCATTTGCTCCAGTGCCGCTCGGTTCTGTAGCACTTTGTGTTTAATGTGCTAATTGGGCGAGATTAAAAACAACTAACCTCTTATGAGAGGAGAAAAGTTATTCAACGGTTACATTAGCATAATTTATCCCAGGATGCTTAATTAGACATTGCAACAATAATCATGACAACTGGCTAACAACTGTTGTCAACAGTTGGATACTAAAACTGAAGTAAGTTCAGGGTTCAGTCGTAATGGATGTAGCGCATGTTAGCTTTCTTCAGGTCTGAGCATCTTGCAAATGTGTTGTCTGTGCTTATCTCCAATCATCCAACATGTCTAAGACAGTATGGTGTTTTTTTTCGATTTCTGCATTTTATGTCTCTTCAGTGCTTTGTTACAACCACTCGAGCAGCATTAACAGCTCACTACTCCATTAACCCAAGACTTGGATTGTCTCTAACTCATTTACCACCATCAGAGGATCGGCGCTTCGGGCAAACATGAGTGGGGTTGGATGTAAGGAAAAAAGAATGCTTTCATGTCCCAATGTGATCTCTTCAAATGGGACCTGGATCCTGGGAGTGAAATATTGTTTAGCTGTGAGTACCGAACAAGCTTTTACATCACAAGATGAGAGATGCTGGTGAGTGTAAGCTGGGAAACTGGCCATGAGAGGTTTGGTAAAGAACTGGGATTCTCCAGATCAAAGGAATATAAACCTTGATCATTGCATCTATCAGAACTTTTTTCAGATTAAAGAGGCCTTTCACCAATAATTCAGTCTGTCTTTTCCTTCAGATAGAGCAATATCATCATCAACATTTACAACAAGGTTTTTAAGTTAAGTACTCATTTGGTTGCAGTGGTTGCCTCCATGCATATTTCCAACCATATCCCTTACTCAGGCGTCACTGTTTATGCTAGTACATAAGGATTTCAGGAGATATGTCTCAGCAAAACAAATCCTAAAAATTAAATTCCAAAAGATACTTTGTCATTGCCCTTTAGAACAACACATACAATAATTTTGTGATCTGGCACCACAGGACATCATACTATGTCAGTGCCTGCCAACAAACCATTACAAACCACTGTTATCCACTATGGTTAAGGTTTGGTTTGGTTTAGGCACTAAAACTTGGCTAGGGTTAGGAAAAAGCCATGTTTGGGTTATAATTACTACTTTATTAAGGTAAGGGGACATTCATTGTCATAGTTAGAATAATAACCACCTGGTTAACGTTCAGGAACTACCGTGGTTATTCTTACAACAAACCAATGTTGATGTGAAACAAACAGCAGTCTAACCACCTTGACCTCCTTCATCTGTGGACTTTGCAGCTCTATAACAATGTCACACTGCTTCCTTCTTTGATGGACAAGAGCGATAATTCCTATGGCCTCTAGGGGGATATGTCACTTGTCACTTTGTTGTTTTTCTTGGTAAAACATTCTCATCTTGGCAGAGAATTATGTGCAAATTCAAATTTCTCTTAAACTGAAGTTTATAGGTGGTGCATGTGTGTGAGGTACAGAATAAAATACAAATGAATAGTCGTTTCCAATGCTACAAAATGTTACATTTGGGTCCTGCAGATATTATGAATGCCCAATGGGTATAAACAGTCCACCTAATTTTACAATATGCTCCATACAGAATCCATCTTAGGTTGCACATATAACATTACAGGAACCAAAAGGAACTGGATGTGGTCACAAGTGTGGATAAGTGAGTATAATGGCATCTGGCGTGAATAAGACTGAAGAGGGATACTATCATCTCAGTTCCCATGTTGCTTTAACCTCTTTCATGTCTCAAGTGCTCGACACTGGCAAAATCTATTAGTACCCTTTTAGAATTACAATGCAGTGAATATCATCCTATCTAGTGTTTTGTTCAGGTAATTCATAGAGCACTTTGAACAATACTGAAGCATCAAGATGAAAACCATTGTGCCTTGTGTACAAATGAACACTTGTTTATTTCATTGCACACTTTCCATCTATATGGAAATGAAATGATGCGCTCGCAAGCCTTGTTTGTTTGGTTGTTTGTCTTGTCCAGCATGGACAAAGAAAGTAAAATAAGAATTGCCTGTGTCTTGGGAACTTTTGTAGAGGCAGCTCTTGTGGCATTATTTCTGGGCAAGAGGAAAGGAGAGCTGGATGAAAAGAGATGTCCAGTGTCACCGGCAGCATAAATTCTCATTTTGCTGAATAGTACACCGTATGATCGCGCTGTTTGTCCTCATATGTACATGGTACCTTTAAGATAAAATAATATTTTTGGCTGTATAACCACCCTCGGTTGTTGAAATATTGATTTTGTTTGTATTAGCTCTCTTCGTGGTGTAGCACAGTCAAAGGCAGGGGAAATAAACTGAGCAAATCATGTCATCGAACATTTTAAAATTAGATTTTTTTCTTCCATTTTGATATGTTCTGACATGTCCCAGACAAAAGACGTGCTGTATAAACCAGAATTATGTTTCAGATACTTTAGTATTATGATTTCAGTATCAAGTGTGTGTCATATGTGTATGGGATGGGGTGGGGCACTGCACAATGAGAACAAGTAATAACTTGTAAAAGCAGCAAATACAGAAAATTGCGAGAGAGGACTATATTTTATAAGTCAGTGTTACGGTGGGTAGCATAGATAGGACCCAAGTGCGGACAACACAGGCAGACTGGAGCAGTTCATGGATTTATTTGTACTTTGTTAGCTTACATGCAGGTACCGGTAGGAAGGCAGGATGACAGGTAAGTCCAGGTCCAGAGACAGAAGCACAGGGAACATACAAAGGGCAGCATGAACCGACACAGACCGAAGGCAGGGGCCCCGTATAAGTAGGGACATGGCTGATGAGGGAATCAGGGGCATGTGAGTAATGAGGAGCAGGTAATCAAGGACTGGGAGAGACGCGAGGGCAGGAATGAAATGACAAGACAGGCTAGAATTTCAAACTAAAACAGGAAACACAAACAAGGACTAACGGGATGCAACAGTCAGGAGTTCGGACAAACCGGCAGAAAGGACGGACATATGAGGACGTTATCAAGATATCGTTATTATTATCAATAAAGAGGGCAAAGACTAAGCACACAAGGGTGCATCAGAGTTATGAGTCAACTGAGGAAACAAGGTATCTAGAGATAACATCTGATTAATTACTGTCTTATTTGAATGAAGATGCTTTGGGGATTCACAGCAGGTTGTGATGGGCACAGCGGACGTTGTTAATTGAGGTTTGTAGCACTTTAATCAAACGCACATGAGTTACACCACTGAGGCTTTGGCAGATTGGAAGATCAAACGCTTCACATGGATTTTCATGACAAACACATACAATGACATGCATGTAGCATATTGCACATGTTGTTTTTAATTCTACAGGTGTATTTTGTTTCAGCTACATCTCTTCCATTTCCTGCCTCAAACAGGGGACAAAGAGACCCTTGTCTGCTGGTCGTGCCCAGTGCCATTGGGAAGTTAAGGCGGGGAGAATTAGGAAGGGGCAGGAACGGGGCTCCCAACTACAAGGTAACAAGGGAAAACCAATCCCTCCTGGAATTATCCTGATACTGGAGACACAGTGCTCACCAGACAGCGGATCAATGGGTCTCTCTGGGGAGAAGAAGGAAGGAGGAGGGGTCCAGAGCAGGATATTGCACCAAAGAAAGTGTGCCACGCTGTGTCCAAATTACCCCCAAAGTTGTGGGGGATCCCATTACCTGTTCAGATGTTTTAGTTTGAATGTTCACTTGACTGTTTTGGCTGTAAGCCCATTCCACACCTACCAAGGATCTGGCTTTGGAACTTGTATTACAGATTACAGTAACACAGAATTGTCCAACAAGCTTTGTTCTGGTGAGGTCTACCACATGACATGAAGCACAAGTCAAGCTGATGTAAAAAAAAAGCTTCTCTGGACTTGCACAGTGTTCTTAAATAAAATAAATAATAGTATAACAGTATAATAGTAGTGTTAACATCTACAGTGTAACTGTAGTTTGGTTAAAATAAAGAGTTGATCATCTGTTAAAATGAAAGAGTTTTAACAGATGATTATATTTCAAAACACAAATACAGTGATGTGATTGTGCAGGTCGGCCATACATTTTGAAAACAAGCAGATATGGAAACAGGTAATTTGTGATTAAGTGATTAACTAGCTGAACAGACAATCAAGCATCTTTAGGGTCTGAATGGAAGCTACCCTTGGTTAAACATGATTAAACTCATGTTAAGGCCTCTATTATGGCTGGCGACATTTTAAAAATAATTTGAAAAATATGAAGCTATAACTTTGAGCTTAACTCAAGTGGATGCCTCGTTCAGTGACAAAACAGAATAGTCAGAAACATTTTTGAACAGCTGAAGCAGTGATAGAAAAACACTAAGGACCGGCGTCAGTGTACGCCTGGAAAACCACAGTCCCCTCATTCATGTCAATGACATGGAACACATGGAAATAATGCAATCTTCCTTCATACTGACATAACTATTACCCCTCTTAATATCAATAACAGCCATTCTAATTGTCTTCTTTTTGAGGGTTGGGGTTTACATGGGCATGGGCAGCCTAGGAAGTATTGTAACAATTACTTCCTAGGCTGCTCGTACACACAAAAAAGTGCAGGGTTGCCTATCAAAAAAGTGTAACCTTTGCCATAATAAAATGCAACATCATCTGGCAACACACCGTATTGGACAGTCATTGAGATGGAGGATGAAATGATTGTCACTTTGATAGTTTTATAAACCGCTGTGTGTTTGGTACTCATGGATTTACAGCTCGGTGTTTTCTGTCTGAAGCCCAGTAAGAGGCATCTTCTGGGGTCCATCACTCATTACTCCTAACGAGTCATATTTTCATAAAGCATTTAGGAAAAAAATATGATTCTGCGCCTGACCCTAACCCTAGCTAACAAAGTTTTCATCAACATCCACCACTTTCCTCTCCAGGGGCTACCTGTTAACCTTCCAGTACAACCAGTTTCAATAAGACCGAGACTCTCTTGTTTTCCTTTATCCGCAAGCACACAGCTCTTCCACTTGTCTATTGTCTGCCTTTATGAAAGCATTAGGTATCCTCTTTGAGCCAACACGTATTGGAAATGAAAGAACAGAACACTCTTGGTCCTCGCCCTCCCCGTCCCCCACCACCATCCCACCCCTACAATGCACTCTTGTCTAGTGCCATGTTTCGAGCGAATGTCATCATCCAACATCTATGAATGAGCAGAGCACGCCACGTCACATATTGATCCACTCCCTTTGTGAGGCCTTCCAAGCTTGCGATAATTAGCATCGTCCATTAGCGACTTCGCTGAGCTAACGTGCCCATTAAGAGTCAAAGCTTCTGTTCTTTTCTGTGAACATTCATTTGGCCCGGGTTTTCTTCTTTTAAAGAGCATAATAAGGGAATGGTAAAAATATGTTGTGGACAGATGAAAAGTGGAAAATATAAAGTGGGTGTTTAAATGCATTAAAAGGCATCTAGGTTTAATTAACACCCTAGATAGCTGGCAGCTTTGTTCATGTGTTGTAAATGATCATCTTTGCAAAGAACAGAGCTATAATTTTGAGTATGTTTTTAAAAGGTGCTTTGCAGAGGCATTGCTGGGGCCTTTTTCTTTTCACAGCCCAAATGCACAACTTCTCTTTGCCCATTTGGAAGCCAAAAGTAACCTATTTAGAGTCCGCCGCAATAAGGCCCGTGGCAAACAAAACAAGAGGCTCATCCTATTCTTTTTTGTAATTTGCCTTCATTAACAAAAAGCAGACACATTCTTGACTCAAATTGAAGGTTTAAATTTCATAAAAGTGCACAACAACAAATTAAACAAGAGATAGCAAAGTTTGCTGATGACACTGTATTACATTATAAGGTGTTTGGAGAAGATGCAGAATATGAAAAACTAGCTTCAAACATAACATGTTGACACTTCATGGAATTGTTCCTTCGCTGGTCCAGACCTGAGTATTGATTGCAACACAAGAGGTTCACATCTACCTGTTTACTTTCTCTGTTTACTGTTTGCATTCCTCTGGCAGGCAAAAGATATTATTTCTCTGTTGAGGACCCTAGAAAAGCGGCCACCCTGTGCTCAGTGTTCGACCCCATCACCCGCTGTAGCACTACTGATATAATGAGAGACTGTGGAGAGAAACTACCGGCGCCAGTAGAGGCTCTTGGTGCGGCATCCAAACATCGGCTTCTACTCCGTTTTGGGATGCATGCGTGTCACGCTGACCTTACTGACCATCGGCTGGCTAAGAGGGGAAATGAGCGTAGGGTATGAGAAGGAGGGAGCACCAAAGTAAAGTGCTCACCCTGAGCCATTATGATTAACCATCAGCAGTTTTTGTGTAATCATCGGCAATGTGCACACAGCAGAATCCCGTATGGAAAGAGCTGCAGAGAAAAATCAATCACATTATATTACTGTGGACATGCTTTATTGACCTCTGTTGGTGTTCACACATTTCATACTTGATTTGTATCTACTGGCGGGCGTTTAGAACAATGTGGGCAATTTGGACAATGAGGAAAAACAGGGCAGCATTTTCAAGCCCGAAGCCCATGTTTATGGATTGAGTGCTACTTTACGAAAAAGAGCAACCTATTTAGATGCACTTCCTGCATATATTTTATGAAATACCCAGAAGCGTTGGATGAAGCTGTGCCCTCATTCAGACCCTTCAGAGAATATTTGTAGTTTGGACTGACTTGCAGTATTTATATATATATATATATATATATATATATATATATATATGACTGCATAGGAGCCAGACTCGCAGTACAATATCTGAAATCTCCTGTAGCTCAGGCAGACAACAGTAAATAAGAGTTGGATGCCTCATTATGTGCACACCAAGCCGTGACAGCTGCATTCATCCAAAATGCATTGTATTTAAAGGTTAAGAGTAGTTATGAGAAAAGTAATGTATTATTTAAATACCTTTCGGAGTGAAGTACCTTCAGATATATTTTCCTTGGTAATGAAAGCAGGATTCAGTGGAAATGTAGTAATTTGGAGGCCTATTTCTTCAAGCTTTTATTCCCCCTCTCCCTCTTCAACGATTTATCTGGGGAGAATGAAGAGCTCACAGCTAGCGAACAGACAGTAAACATTTTGTTATACTCAGAACCATCTCTTATTACTGGTTTTTCATTAAAAAAAGAAAGCCTTTCCAAGCATTCAAAGCATTTCGGCAGATGAAGATGCTTCACAATTTTCTCCCTCTCACCTTCTTTCTCTCCTCACTATACCTGAATCCTTTCTCTTTTTGATGCTGTTAAGGGAGTAATTGAGTGCAGAAAATGGCTTGGCTTATTTGGACTGAGCCTGATCCAGAAATGATTAAAGCTAAAGGGGTTTGAGGTATTCAAAGAGAGAGAACGACAGAAAGAATATGGTTAATGCTTTTTTCTTTTTCCATTTTGTGAGGAGAAGAGGAGACGGGAGGGGTGGTCAGGCTGAGCAGCCAGACAGGCTGGTGTTCGAGGGGGACTCGTGGGGTGAGCAGAATAGCCCCTACTCATACCCCTATTTAAAGCATCAAGATTGTCAGAGTCGGTAAAAAGATAGGAAATCACTGTAAGAAATGAAGCTTCTTTTACCAATTACTGAATACCGAGTGCACACCTTGGAGCTCTTTGTCCTCTGTAGCACCAGTTCCCCGACTCTCTACCCCTTTCTCTCCCTTTTTCTTTCTTTTTTTCTTTCTTCCCGCCTCGCTCCTGCTCTCTCTCTCTCTCTCTCTCTCGCTGGCTTACAGCCTTTGAGTCAGATGCATTAGCACCAAGGCCCGGAGAAGAGGCAGCATTTTCAAAGCCAAGTTGGACTCACTTCTAGCCTGTCGTTGTGGCTCCTTTTCAGGCTTTTATTCGCAGACAGTAGGGGCAGGTCTGAAAGAGACGCCCTCAACCTCTCCACTCAAACATTTATCTCTCCCTTTTTCCCTGGCTACAGCAGAGATAATTAGCGGAGGGAGCCATTTACTGATCCGCAGCGCCTTTCCGTACAGCGTGTTAAAAAATAAAAAGGGAGCACATTCAGCTTGTCTGATTAACACACACCTACATAGTCGTGCACATTCAAACACGTACTCTCAAACAAACATGTAGTATACATGGGCACAGTCTAGCACTCAAACAGACACATATCTGTATCATTCACATTGTGTAGCAGCAGAATTTACTTAGTTTTTTAAATAAAGTCTCCAATTTTATCAATAATTAATCTGAATGTTGAGTTTGGACTGATGGGCTCTGTCGTGCCCTCTCGCCCCAGCAATGACTCTTGGGACCTATAAAGACCTCGCAGAATGGCCCTCCAACCCACCTATTGACCAAGTCAGTTAATTACTTCCAAGTTAAAACAATACCAAATTGGTAATGTAGTCAGTAGAGACAATTTAATGCCTGTGGTTGTGTTGCTTTGTAGCCTGTTCATGTGTGTAACAGCACAGCAGCACTCCAATATGAGTCCACGGGAGCCATCTTAATGTGGTTTCACATTATGGGTTTTGTGAGGATTGTTGCTGTGGATGCGGTTATGGTGATAGCCACTGGTAATGGTGTCGTTAAAGAAGATATAGCTGCCAAATTAGAGGTTCACAGAGCATATTTGCCAGGGCAATAGCTGCCTTCAGGATCCATAACGTTGTTAGTGGGTTTTCATAGACCATGCTGACGGATGCTGTCGGCTTGTTCGGGGTTTGCTCTTATCAAGACACATGAGGATATTATTATGTAAGATTACTCATTTTCAAGAGATTTAACTCAGGGTCTGTTCCTCCCAACACGCCAGCCCCAACCCTGCTCCAAACCAATCCCTTTACATCGTCCTCACCTCATCTGTCATCCCAACTAGTAGACAGCAGGGGACACTTTTCAAATCACCCAGTGTTTTGCCCACGAGCGCTGTTGTGATGCTAATAAGATTTTCATTTATTTGGAAACATATTACTTCATTTTAGCTCACTGCATGAGTACAGGTATTTTTAATGGTTTCAGATTTTTAGTTTGGTGTTAATGTCAACCATCAGGAAGTTGCCAGAGTTGACAGCGAGGGTGGGTGTGGGTATGTGTGTGTGGTGTAAGGCATCGCTGCACCCTGGCAACCATTTGCAAGGTTAATGTTGTAGAAAACAACATCCATCTCTCCACTCCCCCCTCTCAAAACAGTTTCATTAGTCCTAGAGCTCTGACCCCTATTCTTATAGTGTTGTCAAATGTGACGTGCATCATATTATCAGCGAGTGATGCAATCAATAATGTTTTTAAGTCCGTGCTGCTGCCAAGTTGCCCATCCTGGTGTTCACAGCATGCATATTTTCAAAACACAGGGTCAAATTGGAATCGTATATGTCGCCTGGCCGTCTCCCATTCATTCCCAGTTGGCTAATAAATAAGACAGGCTGAAGGCACTGACTATCAATAATAATAACAGAGTGAGTTTAGTTTGGGACCCTATGATGAATGAAGCCTGCATGCTTTTGCACAGCTTTGTTTGGTGCTGAGAGATTGCTGTTCTGAGCAAGTAAGTCACAAGTAAACACTTTGATTCAGGGGATTAAATAAGTTAAACAAATATCCAACTGAATCAAGGCCATGGTGCTCTCTCTCTTAGTCTACCTGTACTGTTCAGTGTTCTCATCATATTTAATCCTTGATGAAATAAAGTTATGCACAGACACGTATAGTCATATTGACACACCCTTTGTGTAAAATAATAATAAAAATGTCCTTTGTTTCTCATAACTGGAACATGTTGCTAACAATAAGGTAATAACATAATGTAACATTTAGTTTATTTTGTTATAAGAAAAAAACATTCTCACTATATCAAGATATGGAGGTATGTTATAAAAACATGCTTTAGAAATATTTGATGCAAGACTGAGAAAAAGATCCAGTGAAGTATATAGATAAATTAATTAGGTTTTATTTAATGCTGTTGATGAGAAAAGGTGAGTGTCTACTATTGAGAACAGTAGCTTGTAATGTCTTTGGTGTGCATACACTAAGAAACATTTTAAATTGAATGTAGCTCATCTGTTGGAGGGACACCTCAGGCTGCAACAATACAAGTCCCAGCCCTGAAGTAAAGGACACCATCAATGGGTTTTCTGCACTGAGGATTATTAGAAAATGGTGATCTGGGTTCAGGAAACCCAATTGATGATCTATAGAAATAATATTGTATCACAACAAATCATGACATCTTGCACAAGTTCGAAGCTGTAGCAACACTGAAACTGACATGTTGTAAATTTATAGTGACAAAATGCTGAACATTCATCATTTGGTGCAAAGTAATGTGCCTCTCATCACAATTTATTCTCTGATCAGTATAACCTATTAATAGAGATATAAACAAAAAAACATCAATCGTACAACAAATACAGATTAGAGACCCCCCCCCCACCACCACACAGAAACTTAGGCTTTGACTTAATGTTTTCCCATTACAACACACATGTTCCTTGTACTAACAACATACCTTGAAAACTATTATGTAATTATAATTATAGAAGAAAATGTTTCTTGTGAGACAAAACAAGCATCTCATCTAACAATAACATATATTAAAATATATATAAAATATTGCTTTATTAAAAGAAACATAGGCAAATCTTTTGTTAGTAGCCTGTTGTAAATTCAAGTATAGTAAGTAATTCTTGATTAAAAAACAATAAGAAAATGCAGAAATATGCACAGACATTGCATAAACCTACTGTAACTAGGTCCTTTATAATAACATCCATCTCTTTAAACATTTAACGGAGAGCTTACGGGCTTCAGTATTCTGCCAGCTGGTCATTGTTTTTTCCAGCGTATGCTGTCAAAATATTGATGCTGCTGTTTTCTGTGTGTTTGTGTGTGTGTGTCAAATGTATTTTTAAAATGGCCAAAACAATGCCATTAAGGTCCCACGTTCAAACAAAGTTAGAATGTGACACATTTATAAAATGACCTGTGGGTAATCAGTAAGTAAAATATGCTTAAGCCTGAGCCAACAGAAATGGACAAAAAAGCACTGATAAATCGCTGTGCTCATTGTGAATTCCATACTCAATTGTGGCATTTTCCAGGGTAAATGGAATTGTACATTAAAGTCTGAATATGCCTGACTTTGGGGGAGTGATGCATTTTATTTTCCCTCTTTCTCCCACAGATGTGGCCTGTGGAAGCCACAGTATTGCGGTGCTTTCAGGGAAAAGGCCATCTTTAGGACCTCTTGATCAATCTGTGACCTTTAAGTACATAGCCATCTCGTAAATAGGAGGGTGCGCTTACAGAGACTTCAAAAGCAAGGGGACCCGATAATTTCAAAATGGAGCGGTGTGGAGTGGCGCTGGTGGGGAGTCCATAAAAGCCTGCCTTGTTCTCTACACACCTCCTCTTTGCTCCACAACAGCCAGTTAGGGTAATAGCTCAAGGCAGAAAGGGGAAGAGAGGGAGAGAGAGGAGGAGGGAGGGATAGATGGGGGAGAAAAACAGGTAATTACTGGTAATCATTGGTCGAGGAAGAGCTGATGATCACTACAGTATAACAGATTGTACTATTCCCCGTTGAAAAACACTAAGGAGACCGGATGTGGCGCTGTCGGCAGGTAACTACTGGGAAATTAGTCGGTAACCTTAACCCCCCTCGCAATCATAGAGAAACTCTCTTTCCCCCTTTCTCTCCTTTTCTCTCTCATTGAGAGGAGTTACATAAATCTCAATGTTCCACTCAATAAGTACTGTATAAGTAGGGACTATGGGTCCTTTATTATATTACAATCTTTTTTATTTAGATTGCACATCAAGTAGAGGCAAGTAGCCATGGTTCAACAAGGAGACAGGGTGATACAAACAGACATTTTAGAGTGGGAGACAGAAGAACTTGGAGTTGTACCTCAGTCTTCATTTAAATCTGAAATATATTCATGAAATACTTGCGTCTAATGCCTATCAAAAATGTCTGTTTAGTTAGCACAATTCAGTTTGGCTTTGATTTAAAGTAAAGCGCTAAGTCAACTTCTGTCTGTGTCCACTAGGCAATAAAAGCCCTCCTGCAAAATGTGATTTTTCTGTTTTATCCATAGGCTGCAAAGAGATTCCCCTGTAATTCCCCTGCAAATAGCTTCAGTTTTCTGAGCCTGGCTGTCCAGCAACATTATCAATTTCCTGCTAAAACCATGTACGTTAAACACAGACATACAACGTTAATTAAATGAAAGTGCCTCTAACAATTTGGTAGAATGCACCTCAACCTTTTCCAGAAATGACTGTGTATTGATTGCAACCACTATTACTTTTTTTTTTTACCCAAACAGCAAATCTGAGTCCCTTACAATAATAGATGGGAGAATTGTGATGTAGTGTTGATAAGCCAAGCAGCAGACCTTTGTTTGGTCACGTTTCATGCAAAGGAGTGAAAATTCCAATATATATCCTGATCATTTCCACTTGGTCAGAATCAAACTTGATTTATGGCAGTTAGGTTTGCAATCTCTTGAAAACAACTTCCTCAATTAAAATCATCAATGCAGCTGTATTGTGGCACAGAGTATCACTTCTATTTCAATGATTTCTTACATTGAATCTCACATTCAGTGATGAGCTACTAGAAGAGTAGACTTTAGCAGAGCCAATGTCACAGGAAGACTTATTGATTTTGAGCAGTGTCTTCTCCTTGGACTGTGCGACTAGACAGTGGCCTCATCACGGTGGGAGTCTTTAGTGAATCAATTGGGAGCACTTGCACCACTTGTACCTGTTTGTAACTGATAAGACAACACTTCAGAGAACTGATAATGATTAGCTGAGGATAAACACATACTGAGGAGGAGAAAAGGTAGAAAAACATGGATGTGAATTAGCCTAGAATACTGACTGTCAATTGTGTTTACAACACAAAATTAAACTACAGTACGATTTTGTTTTACTCACCAACTAACAATTGTTAATCCAATTAGACATTGGTATATTGAACTGTAGACAAAAAAATCATAATCGCCAACAAGAATCTAAATGCTGGAGCTAAAATTTGCATTGCGACATTTTCTTGGAATTGCATGACATGAGATCATTGCCGTTTCAACCAAATCCCATAACAGTGACACAGTGAGTCCATATGCTGATCCTTCCCCAGTTGAAAAGGGAGTTATGAGGTCATTCGGTCTTGACCTAAATGCTAAAGGACATACAGGAAATGACCCTGCAAAACACAAAAGCTAGATTTAATATAGAAGCTCACAGAACATTTGAATGAAGATGAGATTTTTATTGGTTTTAGTTTAAAAATAAAGTTTCTTGTGAAAGAAAGCGCCGTAAAATATGACTGAGTCAATGAGGGAGTGACGTTTGAGGGCAGATGCCTCTTGTGTTGACACGTGATAGCGCTAACTGTTGTCATGGGAAGCCCGTCACTTAAAACAGGTCAGATCAAAATGTGCCGCTGGGAGTTACGCCTTCCACCAGTGCTGCCAATCAAGGCCTTACTAATGGAGGTGTAATTCTCACTCTCAGTTTGTTTTCAAAATTACAGTATCACTAGCACATTACCCACACCCATGCAGTATCCTGTTTTTTTGAAGTCCACTGTAGCCAATGCACAGTTTTTGTCATGGCCATTCAAAAGGAATTACCAATAACACTGCTAATAATAAAAGGCTTGTAACGGATACATAGGGGGTTTGTCATCTCGCTACAGTTTAATCTGGCCTGCAGGTTCTCTGGCAGTGTAGGACAGGTAACATGAGACTCAAAGATTCGCTGCATTAGTTCTGCTTAGCTAACCGTGAATGCTAATTGCAGGAAGAACAAACTGCTACTCTCCCCTCCTTTTCCTCTCTCCTCCCCTTTTGGCTAACAGTATAGCCCGCTCAGAAGCACAGAGAGTCATACAGCTTTGCTTGGAGCAGGAACAAAGAAGGTTGTTCTGCAAGCGAGATTCAATATGTAGAGGGAAAACACAGTTTCCCCATACCAATCACGTTGTCCTCTCATGGGCACTATGAATAGTGTGCAGGGTGAAGGTTCACTCAACAGTCTAACTGCACACTAACTATTACCCAGATCAGTGGGAATCTTTTTAAGCTAAGGCACCAGTTTTAGCTTTACCATGTCTGTTTATATACTGTATGTTTATTGGTCTCCTTTTAAGCTGCAGCCTTTAAAAGTCATCTTCCCCCAAGGTACAAGTAAAATGTCCTCTCAAAGGAACAGAATATCTAAATGTTTAGGATTTTAGATATAATTAGACCAAATGTCTGCTAAGCATTTGACACTCAGCAATTATTATTGTGCAGATGAGACTGTCAGGAACACAAATTTAAAAGTTCTGTTAGCTGAAAAGTCAAAACCATTAACTAAGCGCTCGTATTGTGTGACCAAACAACCTCTAATGAAAACATCTCTTTGAAATAGTCAAAGTATTCCAGTTTGATCAAATAGATCACAGTGCAAAATGATACCAGTCACAAAAGTTCATAGGAGAGGGCTAAAATCTCAATTAAAAGAGTGTGCTCCATTCAGAAGAAACCAACCGTGACACGCCTTTGTGAGAAAAAAAGACAATGAAAGAAAGAGGGCTAAGAATGGAAGAGTTAAATCCCGTACTAATACTGATACTGATACTAATCTGTGGGCAAGGTCAAAGACCCGGTTACACACCAGAGGCTATAAAGGCTCAGAGGTGCTGGTCAGCCTTAGCCGCCAAAGCTGTGATCACTCTCTGAGGTTCTGACCTGGGCAAATGAGAGGCCACTACCCTAGTGGCAACCACTATCTCCTATCAGTCTTCTATCCAGACATCTATAGGCTACCTGCAGGCCCTCGGGCAAGAGCTATCATATAGCCACTGTACCAAGCACTCCTGTCTTTACCTTGCAGTGGAGATTTATTGTAATTAGAAGATTCCTTTACAAAAGCTTGGGATCAGCGTTTCTTCAAGGATCTCTGTGCGGTCCCATGGGGGACACCCTTTGATCCCGACCTTCGAACCCTAAGGGTTAAGCCTTCCCTTTGCAAATGAGTTTGACATGATGGACCACTTCCTAATTGGCCAATTGCTCAGTACCATTTCTGGGTCCCGCTGGTTTAACAAGTGTATGTTTTCCTTCCGACTCTCCAATGTTTTACCACATCAGTACTGATGGCTTTGAAGTGAGTCTGTTTCCCCACAAAATAGATTCATACATTCTGCTAAAGAAATCTGCAGGGTCATCATGCATAGAAAAGGTTCATATATAGTAGAGCCCTTACAACAATCTTACAAAAAAACTGAAAAGAATTCCCTTAAATATGTACAATCTCACTACTCCGTTAAGACTTTAAAATCTGTTGAAATCAGCGTTGTTTGTTTATTCCATTGGGACTCCCATATGTTTTCTCTCTCTTCTTTTTTGATTCTTTCACTCAACCTCCCACTGTGTTAGCTTGATAAAGCTGAAGTCTCTAGTAGCTCTTAAACCATCAGAGACATAGGAAGAGAGTACTGGCGGTGTCGAGTCCCACCCTGCAGCATGTGGTTTGTAAGTTTCTGCCCCTCCCCACCTCCATCTTTTTCCCAATCAGATTAGTTTGTCTAATAGTGAGAGGAAAGCTTGCTGTCATTTGGCCCTGCAGGCTTGGAAGAACAGGTGGCCAAGTGCTGAAATGGTTTCCCAGCATTGATCTACAAAAATGACGCGGCGGTCTGCGTCTGTGTTATACTTCTAGATCACAAACATCTGAAAGTTAGTGCATCTATATAAGATCCGAGTACTCACAAAATTAGAGAAAATCTTTTCTTAATACTTAAAATCTTTAATTGAATCCATCAACACAAAGTAATTGCAGTAGTGTAATGTATTTGGTAACCCTCATTTTGCAACAGGATGGATCATTGGCCTGTTCCCTTATATCCCGACTACAGTTAGGTTGTACATTTACCTGTACCTGTATTGTGAGACATCTTTCAAATCTACCTGCAGACCGTTACTCAGATGGATTATCCAGTAACCTTTCCCAATGACCTCTGTAGGGTTTGTTCACCTGCAGGACCATGGGAATCTCCCTTGCCGAAATACCTCCCCCCCAGTACGCCGAGAACGTGCCTCACCAGCCACCTAGCACCGAGACGGATTGTTTAGGAGTGCAGAATTAGTCAGGTCAGGGAATCTTGGCCTCAGGCCTGGTTAATTACTTTCTAATGTGACGGCGATTCTTTTGAAGAGCTGTTTTCTCGCTGACCAAATCCCTTTAAAAGCATCTTGGGGGTGCAAAGGGGGCCGAGAGGGAGTGCGCTGTGGCAGGCCACACCAGGGCCAGAGGGGGGGCTCAGGTTACACACTGCCTGCCGTGATGCATTGTTGGTGGGACGCCTAGGCTCCAGTGCTCCCCCTCCTCCTCCTCCTCCTCAACCACCACCACCACCTCCATCCTTTTCCTCTCAGCTCTGTCCCTCCAAGAGAGGCTGCCGCAGAGCCCCGCAGAAACCCTGACACCAGTCCAGAGGATGCACTCTACACATGAAACCTTACACTCAACTAATGGTTACAAATGTGTTTTCAAAGAAATCCCAGGTCTGCCGTATAAACCATAGACTCACACTGCTGGATGGGCATATAAGTACAATCACACACACACACTCATTGCACACACATTGGGACACACAATTGGGGACAATTGGTGCTGCTGAACTGGGAGATTTAAAAAGGACTGCAATGTTGCGATATGAGGTTCTTATTTTAGCTTACTCCTGTGGGAGACGAGGGAGAAAAACCAAACACTTTATATTTGAGCTGATGTCATGTCATTTGATTTTTACCACCATAATGACTGAACATTAACAATTTATTACAATGATAACCAAACGCAGCAGCAAGTTGATTCTTCAAGGAATTGCCTTTAGAATGTGCAGGTGGCTTGTGGCTTTGACTGACACATCACACGGATTTCAGCGACCTCTTGCTTTCTTTCTCTCGTTCCCTCAAAGAGAATGTATACCCTTCCAGGGGCGTGATCCCTAATTAGCTGTCAGGTGATAGTGTGTTGCTTTCATTGTGCTCCCTGCTGCTGCGCTGCAGGCTATGTGGTCAGCAGTCAGTCTCAGACTGAAGTGACAGATCATCTCGCTATACACCAGACCCCCTGCAGCTGAAAGAGACCACTTGGTCCTTACAAAGAGAGCCCAAGTCTCCATATTAAGAAGAACTCAATATCAAATCTCATAACAAACAGATCACTGACCAAGCAAAGACAAGAGGATCACTTGAGAATCTGTCTGTGCTCTCACAAATAAAAACAATAGCCAGTGATATGTTTGTCTTCCACCTATAGAAGACTGATGACTGGATTTAGATCTGAATTATTTAGTGCCCCTTTGTGTTTGTCAGTTTGTTCAATGTAGGTGATTTTAATGGAGAAAAGATACTTCTTATATCATGTTCCAACATTCAGTGAAACTGACAAAAGCTTTTGGAAAATCACAATCACATTTTGCCATATAAGTGCGAAAAATAACTATCCATTCCTGTATTTCCCAATAAAAGCCATATCTTCTAACTTCACAGGATATGGCAGACAGGTAATTCCTGATATAAAAGATATGATTTCTTCCTGTCTGTTAGTTTCACTCCAGGTCTCCTCCAGACAGTTCCAGTATCCACCCAGGCAGCAGAGGGACCTTGTTTGAAGGTCATGTCAGCACCGGGGCGTAAACGTTAGACCTTTTTGTGGTTAGGGTAAATGTACAAGGCCACCCTGAGGGAGCACTCCTTCCCTCTCTTTAATCGGCACATAACAGGTCCTTGTAGAGCCAAACTGTCTGCTACACATCAGCACTTAGAAATAAAAACCCCTCAGCCAACCCTGCGACGGCTGCGGTTGGAGAACGGCAGCTGGATCATTTCAGAGGGACAACAGGACAGGTCTGCTGGCAGAAGCGAAACAGGGGGGAAAATCCATTCTATGATTAAGTACATACATCTTATTTCTGTATTTAAAAATCTTCCAATTCAAGCTTTTAAATTCTAATATATGTATTTATGTCTTATTCTTCAGATTTAAAAATGATTTGCAGGTTGATAATATTATCAAGCTGAAAAATACAGAACTGTTCCACTCACAAGTGTATTTTATGGCACTATTGTTGTCTGTTAGTGCTACAATAAATCAACCTAATTTGTATGTATGATTCCAGCGTTCAGTACTTTGCTATTCATTTTGAGGTTTGTCCTTAATGACACAGTTTAGCTCTCTGGTTTTAAGCTTTTGTCTTTAAAATGAACCACGTAGGATCACAAAAATATATAATTTAAGAATAATTATTATAAATCTGTATGTTTTTGTTGAACTGTGATATAAAATACATGTCCCAATAACACATTTTTCTTAATGCTCCAACATTCAGCTCCCCTAACATTCCCTGTATACTCTGCAAATAAGCAGTGTACAAAGTGAATAAGAAAACACAGAATATACGGCCATCTCTCTCTCAGTGAAGCCAATCATTTGAAGGAGCCGAGAAAGCAAACTTAACAGTTCTAATGCTCCAGCCGAGAAACTTAATTTACCAATTTGCAGGAAGACAAGATGGCAGGAAACAAGCCAATTTGCCACGTGTGCAGCACACAACAAACCCCATCCTTGCTCCCCGGCCTCATGAGAGGTAATTATCCCTAAAAAAGAATGCCATGCTGTATTAAGATGTAGACGCATCAAAACGAGGGAGACAGCCTCATTACAAGTAATTATGAGGGAATTAGAAACATCATTTAACTAAACGAGCAAATAATGTCCAGGATATTGAAGACGCTGCCTGCACTTCTGCCGACCGCTGCAAGTCCCATTACAAAAATTGTAGGTCTTTAATAGAATAATGACATGCTTTATCTTCCCTGCCTCTCTCTGAGAGGGTCTTGGAGAAGAGGGAAGGGCTGTGGGAGAGAGGGGAGGATGTGAAAACAACTGTTGCAGAGCTCTCTGTCCTCAGTGTGGTCTCACTCTTGAGCGTGTAGCATAAGGCCTTCAAGATAATCCCCCTATTATCCTTACAAATACAAAATGGAGAGCAGAGAATTGTATCTCACATCCATTATTGTGTCAAAGGTAATGCTAATGGACTTATCTCTCGAGTAATAGCCGAGTTCTCTGCACGTGGTGGTTCAAATGACAGAACTGCTTGTATTTGACCTTGAGTTATAAAACATCACAAAATATGTCGTGTTGATACCGTCAGTCACAGTATCAGGAGTTTAAGTAAATTGATTTTAAGTATGAAACTCATTCTTTGGTTTAACTAAATGACAAACTTAAAACCTATTTTTATTCAAAGTTTGGTGTGTCCTCGCGTTTTTATGCCTGTTTCAGTAACCATTTGCATTAGGATTTTGGCTTTGCCTTTAAAGTCCGCCAAATAAATTCCAACGCTATGACTTTACCATATTTTACTTATACGTTCATATGTTGCATTGCCCATTTCCCGTTGCCTGGTACAGTAGCATATTCCTCTCCTGTTAAAGAGATGGGGTGGGGGTGGGGGGGACAAACACAATTTCCCTTCAGCTCCTTCAGTTCCAGTTGATATAAAACAGAATCATGAAAAATCACTTCTGGTCCAAGCTCTCCTTTTTAACCATTAACCCATAAATACAGAAGCTGGTTAAAGCCAGCGGATGACAGGGCCTGCCTCAAAAACCTTGTTACGCTCCTCTCAAATTCATTTAGGGAGCAAACAGGTCTTGAGAGTTGTCTGGCTTAATGCATTGCGATCGCTTTTAAAACTCTTGTCTTGAGGCAGACCCGAGGCTCTGCATCTGCGTTATACTTCATAAGCTTCCACTCTAGTATGAAGCCACATATACCCTCTTTAAATCAATGGCTGTAAATATGCTGGGAGGTAGTTGAAAAGCCCTCATCCAAATAAATGATGAAGGGATGAAATATGTTTTTTATTTTTTTTAAAAGAGTTCTTCAAATATTAGAAGAGAACATTATAAATAAAAAAGTAAAGTAATGTTGTTGCAGCCTGTTTAAATTTAATGGGGTCTCTATTAAGTTAGTTTTGATTTACATCATTTTATCTCAAGACGTAAAAGAGGTGATATCCAGAGGTTTTAGTATAATTCATTATGATCCTGTAAATATGCTCTAAAACCTATCCTGAGAGTCAATTTGCCAGGTGCTCTCCATCTTTGCCTCTCCCTCTCCACACTGTGTAGCCCACAGTTTCCATTACTCCCATCATAAATTATACCATAGAGTGAATTACACTTGCTTTTCACCTTACCAGGCAGGTTTGATGAATCCTAAGGCACAACACATCATCTCAACAAATCTTCATCACCATGCCAGTCGCTGTCTCTTTGCAGTTTAAACCACTTCAAATCATTTTCATTGCCCTGCTATTAAAATTTGTAATTCACACCTGCCATTGCAGTGATACATAGTTACATTGAACCCCCTCCTCTACCCCCACCTATTCCTCTCCTTCACTTTCTCTCTCTCTGGCTCTTATTCTCTGCTTTACTCGTCAGTGCACCTCCACACGTCTCTCTCTCGCTCTCCCTGTCTTGTAAATCAAACAACCTCAGGTGACAGGTCATGCAGATTCCCCACAAGTCAGTGGGGTGCAAACATCCATCCGAAAGAGCGGCGCATTGCCGTCACACCTGATGACATAATGACCACTTGGAAACTAATAAACAGCTTCATTCAACCAAAGCTATTGCTCCTTTTCATAAGCGTTACGGTCCCTCATTCCTCTCTCTGTCTCTCTTTTCTCTCCCTCTCCTATCTGTCACAAATTCATCCTCCTGCGCCTCACCTCTTCGCTGGTGCTGGAGTTACCCATAAATCACTGCTGTTGTCTAACGCTATCCATTTTCCCAGAAACACAGGGCGGCTGTTGCAGAAATTGGGTCAGGCATAATCTGCAGGGCAGCAGAGCCTGGCTAGTCATGATTCTGCTAGGTAATGTAGCCATTAGCACACAGGGAGAAATTGGTGGGATGGGTAAAAGGGGTTGGGTGGTTTGTGGTGGGTCCCATGTGCATGATGTGACACCCAAGAAACGCTGGCAAATGACACAATTTTATCGCTCCCCATCGACCACGGGACATTTGCGCGTGTTTGTGTGTGTGTGCTTGGGAGTGAGTAAGTATGCCCGATTCTGTTCAGGCTTGTGTTTAATATTTGCATGACACTGAATTGTTATGAAACAGTAAATTTAGTTTTGACAATGTGAGCTGACATGGACCTCCTGAAAATCTAAAGTAGTTTATGAATGAACAAGACATACTGTTCTGTTTGTGGTGTCCAGAATCCAGAGTGTAACTGATACAGTGATTCATTACACAGATGGAGAAAACAGAACAGCTTCGATTAATGAGAGTCTTGAACTTTGACAATATGCCTCTTTATTATGTTTCCCCTTACAAGGCCTGATGCTAGGAGGCAGACTTAACATGGGAGGAGACCCGGCCCAGAGGCATGATTAGCTTGTGATAGTGTACATCTCTTTTCCGCCCTGCAATGTGCTTTACCTACTTCTCAGTTCCCTCTGTATGTGTAACCTTTATAAGGCAAGGCTTGCTCATTGCCCAAATCATCCCCCACTTGACTGTCGTCACTAGCCGTGTTTATAAATTTTAAATTAATCTGAAAGTTTGACTTTAAAGTCTTTGCATAATGAACACGTCTGCAGTTCTGCTTGTAGGCTGATGTGCTTAGGAATCAAACAACAATGGAAGTTAAATGAGCCTTGCAGAAGTACAAATGCATTTCACACAGCATGCTATATTTCTCCACAGATACAAGATGCAATTAAAATGCAACTGTCAAGAAGCTCACAACCTAATATTTGATGCAATAATAGGAGCTGTGTGGAATAATGTGTCCGCCAACAGCAACGGTATGAACAGTAACACTATATATGTTAATTAACGTCAGTGTCTTCCGGGTTTTGACCTCGCTTTAGACACGGTTAAAGCACAGGTGTTCTCGCTTTAAAGCACCTCTAATAAAACCCAACCAGGTGAGAATTACTGCAGCTCCACAACAACTATTCACGATTCATTTCTGACTATATGAGGAGCCTTTAACATATATAGGAATGATCACGCTGGATTATTATAATAGAATGTCTTGTAATAAAGTGAGTTTGTGTACTGTCTGTTGCCTGTCTGTGACAAGAAGTGTCAACACAGCTATATAAAATTGAACGTTAGCTTTGTTTACATTCGCTTTAAGTGTTAGTTTAAACTGTGTCAATAGTTAAGTTTACAAATGTTGGGACACAAAAACAGTGCATAAAATAAAACCAAGCAGCCCAATTTTCACTGAAATAGAAAATTTATTGAATGAGGTTATTATTGAAGGTCTAAATTACAATAAAAACAATGATATTTTTCCTTAACTGGAATATTTATGCTTTTCCCGTCAGGTGAAATAAAATGGCTGATGCCTTGCAGTATATTTGACAAACCAATTATGAATAAAAACAGTGTAAACGCATTTCTTGTGGAATCCATTTTTCTTGAAGGGGATATGACTGCAAAACTCCATTGTTGTCATCAGTTCAGGGAGGAGAAGGTAAATGAAATAAAATAAAAGTACAAAAACTATAAGAATTAATTATACACATGGTGTATTTTATACACGCAGGGAAGCTTGGTTGCTTTCTTGTGAGACGTACAGTTGCTGCATAATAAGAATGTCCTCAACAAATAGAGTGATGCAGTTAATATACAGCGGTTACGTGGAGACGCTTATGAGAATGTGTACTTTTTTTTTTTTTACGTGGACTGCGTGGCGAACAGACAGCAGAGTCAATCAGTACTCGATCTTGTTATACAGGTTGTATAAAGGTAACGGCAGGTTGCTCCCCGGGTAATACAGGGGCGTCGGGAAGGCGATAGACCGGGGAACTGGAACACGCAGCAAGGAGTTATCTCTGAAAACCAGCGGCATCCCCACTAGTGTCTGTGCGGAGGCGTGGGCCATGTTGGCCGCCTCCAGCTCGGCCGACAGCTGCCGTTTCCATTTGTTCCTCCTGTTCTGAAACCACGTCTTGACCTGAGTCTCCGTCAGCTGCAGGCTGGAGGCCAAGCAGGCCCGCTCCGAGCTGCTCAGGTAGCGCTTCATGTCGAAGGTGGACTCCAGCTGGTACACCTGGCTCCGGGAGAAGACCGTGCGCGTCTTCTTCTTGGCCGAGTTGCCCTGCTTGTCCGCGCCGTCCGCCTGCCGCTCCTCCGACAGCGGCGACAGCTGGCGGCACGGTCTCTCGCGCTCCTCCTTATAATCCTGCAGCAGCGGCTGCGGCAGGTGCGGCAGGTGCGGCCGCCGCGCGAGCCCGTCGCTCCCAGACAGGAGTCCTTTAGCGGGACCTGCGCGCGGAGCAGGGGCAGCAGGGGAGCAGGGGGAGAGGGGAGAGCAGGGGGAGAGGGGAGAGCAGGGGGAGCAGGGGAGAGCAGGGGGAGAAGCAGGGGATGAATACCACAAGCGAAACAACGCAAAGACACATCTATGTGCTGCTAACAGGCGACTAAGAGAATCGCT
>JAVQJF010002277.1:0-17421 GCA_036023855.1 Gadopsis marmoratus
CGCCACAAAAAACACAAAACTGGGGCCCATCCAACACACAGTAAAACCACAATTTGGGTTTGCCCCCCCTGGCACAACCCCCCCCCCCCCCCCCCCCACCACCCCACCCATTCTCCATAAACACCATCACAAGTTTCAGTGTGGCTCGGCTCTCATCACTGGACTTTAACTCGGGGACCTGAACCTTACAGATCGCCAATGCTAACAAGGAACTGCCTGCTGCTGTTCCTTTGGATTCTTGTCGATGAAGGCTCGGTCTCCTCTTTACGTCCGCCTTTGCCGCCGCTGGGACGGAGCAGGACGGGGAGGGAGCACGCCAGGAGCTTGGTGGGCCCGATGAGGAATGGGGCGGCTGGATTTCAACGGGTCAAAAGGGGCTGGGTGTGGAACCAGTTCTTTGTACTGGAGGAGTACATGGGGTCAGACCCGCAGTACGTGGGCAAGGTAAAAAGCCTTCTTTTTCCACTTATTTTTATTTTTTTTATGGTGCAGGAGAAGTCATAAATCACATAGTAAGGAGCTTGGGAGAAACTGAATTTGTGGTGAATGGAGGGAGTGATAAAACATGGGGGAGATAAAATAGGAGCAAAGGAACAGGGAAGAACACTAAGAGTAAGTTTAAAAAACTACTCTGGTTTCAGTTTCAACATGAACAAAATCACAATATATATTATTCATACATGTATATAAGTAATGTGACAATGCAAGGTTTTATTTATACAAATCCTAGCATATACAGCTACCAACTCAGCAACCCAACAATTTCCACAAGTTACCTATTTTAATGTAGTCACCATTTTAATCTAAGGAATGGGAGGAAAATCTATACATGCTAATGGAGTTGTGCAAACATATCTATGTTAGACCAGCGAGACACACAGGACATTTAAGTGGTGAGAAAAATCAATGGCGTGGTAGAAATACGTTTAAATTACAGCCCTTGTAAAGCTGTCAGAACATCAGAGTTATGAGCCAGGGAAGATGTTGACAGCAATAAAAAGACAGAGACTGAACTGAATCCAGTCAGAGACACACACACACACACACACACACACACACACGTGTCCCTTCCTTTTGTTCCCCCTCAAACCTTGGCCATCTTTTTTTTTTTATATATATATATTTATATATATTCTCTGCTGTGGCTTAAGACATTTGCAAATAAACTCTGTGGGGGTTTAAGGCTAAAGTTGTAATTTGGCACTCCTAGCTTACATAGGATAATAGTAAGGCTGACTTATCTGCCCCGGTGCCACTGTAATCAGCCCTGACAAGCCTTGCTGTTTGTGGAAGTCTCTGAGGCAAAAAGCAGGGGGAGGGAGGCCGCTGTCTGCTGTCTGCTGCACTCCTAAATCACTTAATCCTGGGCTGCTGCACTGCTTCAAAATAATTGACTGATTCTTTGCCATATGAAAAGCATTTGGAGATGAGATCATCGGACCTTTGTTGGGACAGTCTTAAGAGAGAGGCTTTTGTGTCAAAGTGATTGTAGCTAGAACGGGATCAAAGTTGACTCCCAGACATTGCCTGGAGACTGGGAGGGCAGGGTGTTAGCGACGTGTCTCCCAAGGAGTTATCAAGTACCACAGTGGCCTATAAAAAAAAAAAAAAAAAAAAGGTTTACCTTGCGAGGCAGCTGGATTTGCAAGATCACGCGAGAGTCCATCTTGTCAGGATTTAAGTTATGCAGTTGTGGTTCGGCCCAGTCAGCTACAGGGTTGGTTTAGGTGCGACAACAGCGAGACGCGACGGTTTGTTCGAAACAACAACGGCGGCTCCTAAAGAGGTTAGATAAAGAGGATTCTGCTATGGCATCAGATACATCAGAACGGGAGAGAATTTCTTAATTGAAGGAAGAGTTAAAGAACGGCACTGAAGGCTTTTTCTCAATGGAGATAAAAAAAAAAAAAAACGAAGCGCCTGTGCTTTTTCAAGGACGGCTTCTCAGATGGTTCTGTGCAACAAACCATCTGGCGCTTCAAGCTATATAAAGGTTTGTTTTCAAGGCACATAAATTAGCTCTAATCGACCACGAGTCTTAATGCAATGAATGTGCATCCTGCAATACATCAATGCCTAATTGTGGTAATGCATTTACTCTAGAGGGTAAACATGATTTCCATGCAGTGACCTATAGTTGGGGCTACAGTGGCTTTCCCCTCAGTGGGAGAAGTGCCCTTTTGGACCAAATGAAGAAGTAATTATCAAAATGATTACTGGGATTATTTCATAGGTATCAGCATTCATTCCTTTCACTGAGCGAGTTGAAGAGGAACTCTGGACTGTATCCTATAGCTTTCTTTCTTATGCATTAATGAGCACAATGCAAGTCACTACTTCACTACTATTTATTGTTGGTTTGCATGACTGCTTAAAACCAAAATTACACGGCTAATCCTTGGATCTCATTTATCATTTGATGTCAGGCCACGCCGCACGGCAGATGTTGCGTTTGTTCTTGTGGTCACTTGTAATGCGCGTCAACATTTGAGGAACCTTTTGGCGCAATATAAGTCACTTATAATTGTACCGATAATTTTGTTACTGTAACATTGTAATTGTCCACTATGGCTATCTGAGGTAACATGGCTTTATAAAAACAAGCTGCGTGTTGGATTTTGTGTATGGTGACAGCGCCCTCTCAACAGAGGCAACACAAGCAGTTTCTGTTAGATTTTAGTTTTCTCCCCTCCTGATAGATTTAAGGGCCAAAGCACTAAAAAGGTCACGCATAACATCCCTAGCCAAGACTGGACTGTTAGCTGTGTGGCTGCTTGGATTCTTTTGAAGATGGGTTAATCAAGTCTGCTATCCAAGCCTCCAGAGCTCCCGAGATGTGTAAATGTATGCCTACAATCAAACATAATTTTGCTTCAACTTAATTTGATGTTACTCACCCTTAGAGCGGCCCCCTAAACGTTGATGAGTCATCAGTCAGTGAGCCCCCCCCGAGTTGAATCGCGTTTACGTCAGTCTAATCATTGCACTTTTTAATTTTTTTTTGCTGGATCACTGTACACAGATACGCAAAATAGAGAGGGGAGAAAATTGTGACTTGGGTTAGAGCTCTTCTTACCCTGAATCTTTTGGAAACATGACATTTGTACGCACGCGAGGCGGCAGGGTCGTTTCGTACGAGGGTCACAGATACTGGCGCACAACGAGTCAACTAGCAGTAGGACTTTTCATATTAAAAAGCACAAGAAAACACAAAAACGGAGTAAACGCTGTGGCAGTTAAACAGGTACAAATATAAGATCGCACGTTGACGAAACGCTCCATCCTTATTTATCTGTGGCTTCAAGGCCTTGTTGGCTGCTATTAACTGAGGTCTCTGGATCAATATAGTGCGTTTCATCAAGCTTTTAGGCTGCTTCCCTTTTTGCTTCACAGTGCAATTAAACCAACAAAAGACAATGTTTTTCAGAAACTCTTCCAGTGTTGTGAAGACCTTGCTGAAAGTCTGTGCCGTTTTTTTTTTTCTTCCGTTTTTCAAAGCAAAACCTGATCATGTCAGCAATAACAAAATTTATTTCAAGAGTGTTGTATTGTAGCTAAATCGCTACTAATTATCACTGGCCATTAAAATAAACATAATTCACATAGCTAACACCTTGTGATTATTTTGTCGTTTCAGGACAACCACGGGGGGGGGCTTAATGCACCAGTGGTTGCTTGTAGTGATGGCAGATGTTTGTTTAAAAAACACATGATAACAGTTAGTTGTCCTTGTGAATGCCTAATTGTTTTCTCTGCATTAAAATTTCAAAACATACTCACTGAGTCTTAGACTTCACTGAGCCTATATCAACCACAGGAAGTATTCAGGCAGAATGTACCAAAGAAGATCCATCACCAAAGCGCAAAAATAATTACCCAATGCTACTTGGTACTAATCCATTTCAGCATTAAAACGGTTTATAACGAGGTCTCGAGGCGGCTGCCCAGTATAAAACATACAGCCACATCAGCATCCGAGCACTCCATCACTTTGGGCGTCTCAGCACTACCCCACTTCTTCTTCCAATATATTGCCCAATTTTAAAAACATATTTCAGTAGAGTAAAAGCCAACAAAACACTACCTCATGCCACATCTTCCAAAATGGCCATATTCTCATTACTATGGTAAGATTGATTGGAGGAGTATTTACTTTGTAGCCCGGCCAACACTAATATTGATATTTGGGAGGCTCTAAACGGCCGGCTGGCAGTAATATTTTTAACATAAACGCAGAACTAGAGCTGCAACGATTAGTTGCTTAAATCGGTGAGTCAATAGACGAAAAAATGTTTCCTAAAATTTTAAGCACCAATACTGAAAGAGATTAAGTAGTCCGTACAAATTTGTCTTGTAATAATTCTGACTTGAATTGTTTATTAAAATTACTACATACATCTCAAAGCTCTAACACAATTTCCTTTTCCATGTCGAAATCACACGAAGCACAGGTAAATATTAGGTCTTAGGGAATTGCGGAGGACAGGACACACTTAAAAACAACATCACCCATCTTCGTATGCCGGCTGCTCCACGTCAGGCAAAGCTACTCTCCTTTTCTACTGCGACACCAGTACGAAAATGTGCCACATCTGCATTTCCACTCGTTTTGGTGGCGCGGCGCGACTACAAAATAAAGAAAGCGAATGAGTTTAGACTCGGGCTCTCATACCTTTGCATGTGACCTAATTTGAGAACAAGAACTGTGAAACTGTTTAGTACAGTAATGTATTCACATTGATATTTATGCCAGAGTTGATATAGTTTTGCCTCATCTGCTCCTTGCTCGGGCAAGTTGAAGTGGCAGACACCGAACATGAAGGGAGGGCTAGAAAACCTACAGTCACTGGGAGCCGCAACTTGCACTCTTTACTTAATGATCCCGTTTGCTCCCCGAGGTGCAAATAAGCTCCCGACGAGATTCAGCATGGTCTTCAGCACTACTGCTGGTCCCTGCTGCTAGCCTTAAAACCGCCGCAACTGCTCCGCGGCCTTGCCCAAGGGCAACTGAACTGCAGTCGTCTAGTAAAGTATTTCATTTTCACATAATACTCGCAGTGTGAATAAAGAAAAAGCTGTCTACCTGTCGAAGATATTTAAAAAAAAATTTAAAAATTTAAAAAAAAAAAAAAAAAAAAAAAGGTTTTATGCCACTTAGTCCGTTTTAATTTGTATTTATTCATAATTTATTTTGTCTTGCTTATGTTCGGCTTCCTTATTGTTATATTGCCTCGCGAGTATCGTGCTTTTGCTTTGTCCATCAAAGCATTATTATATATCTGTTCAAGTTAATTGCAAGGCTGCTCATTGGAGCAGCAAGCAGTGCTGTGTAGCTCCCAGGTTCCATTAGAGATGAATAAAGAGACAACAACTAACCATTTTTTTTTCTTTTTTTACCATCTTCCTCTATGCTTTTAAAAACATGAATAATGATTCTGTCACTTGAGTCACAAAAGGAACCACGAGAACACACCGACTAGAAATCACTTTGAGCACCAACATTTCACTTTGGCTTAATGCAAGCGCTCGTGTTGAGAACGTTCTGACAATCTGCTTTTGACAACAACCACATTATTGCAGATTAGCAATTAAAGCCCAGAGGACTTAAGGGGGGGTTAATGTTACAACCCTGAACACTCACAATTAGATAATGCTGAGGCCTTTCCTACCCTGAGCAGTGATTATCTGCAAGAAAAATCTGCCATTAGTGGTGTGGCTGTATATCAAGCCAAGTTGCTTCCTCTCACTCTCCATTAAACTCTCCGCTGAGTTCAGCAGCTATTTTCCAGCATTTCTGTCTGGCATCATGGCACTTTCCATTTGAACATAATGGTCATGAATTGCTGTTTGACATATTTTCCCTAGAATTACAACAACATGGCAATTCAGAATCCACTTAATGGAGCTCTGCTTGTCATTTCAAAGCATGATAAATACAAAACCTGCTTACTGCAGATGCAGGGATCTCTCACACTGTCCATCACTGACAGAGCTTGGGCTTTCTGACAATTCTGCATTGACAACATAGCATACGCTGCCATGTAAGTGGATGGAATTCAGAGCACGATGAAAATAAATAAAATCAATTTGTACACTAGTTTTTTTTTTTTTGCATTTCAGCTGTTTAATCATTTATACTGACTTTATCACTACAGAGAATTTGTACAGATTCCTGTCCTTTGCAGTTTCATTGATGAGGCAGTAGACTCACGTAAGGACAATCTGGTCTCTAGAGTCTCAGTATAGCTAAAGAAAAGAACTAAATGTAAATATATATATATATATATATATTTATATACCTCCCACAGAAAGCGACAACAGACACAGCAATGTTTTCTTTTTATTTAAGTCACAGGAAAATTACAGCAAGGCAATGTGCAAGACTCTCTCAAAGGGGACTAAGCACATTATACCCTTGGCAAGGAATTGCAGTAAGGGAACCGGTTCCATGAAAGAGGAACAAAAAAACAAAAAATAAATAAAACAACTCACCAACTCTGCAGCCATTAAGTTCAGAAAGCAAACATCATACTCATAAGAGCACATGCATTGAAGGTTGAAGAGAAATCTAATCAGTTTAGATAGACTCACATTAAGGATCAATGAAAAGGGGGGGGGGGATTTCAGTAGACTTTTATCGCAACACAGAGCCTGTGATGGCATGCCATGGCATTGCCCCGTTTCTCACACTTGCAGACAAAAGGTCGCCCATTTAAATACAAGTCAATAAACCACTTTTGCTAGAAAGGGCAGCCCTGTTTCTCTTGCACCTTGTTTATTCCCTTGCTTCCCGCCCGACAAGGAATGACCATCCTTCTTTTTATTGATGGCTCTCCCTCCCGGTCCCACCCCACACCTGGCTGAGATTTATTACAGATGTGGAGTCCGCAATTTAATCCTTCAATGAGGACCCATAAGAAGGACATAAAAGCCTTTTCGACAAGACTTATGCACCCGGCCCAACAAAGACAGATTCCATCATCTGACCATATGAAATTTACCGGCCTTACTAGTGATAGTGCGTTCCACGCTGTTAAATATGGTTCAGTTTAAATGCTTTGGAATTTTGCTGTAAAATGCATGAGAACCTGAAGAGGCCCATATAAAAAGCGGCAAACCTGTTTACACGCCTTGATGATGATGACGGCCACAGTAATATACTTCAGTGGGACTTAATGCAAGCCAGCGGTTAATTAACGTCGACGTCAAAATCCACAGGCTTCATAACGCGATTGCTTTGCACAGTAACACGCAGGTCTATTCAGTGACCTACAGCTAAGAAGGCTGCTAGATGGGGCGCCTGAGCAAAGTTCCACACAATAATCATGTTGATCTGTCCATGACATCCATGAAGCACGTCTAATGCACTAACTGATTGTTTGACAACAATACTGCAGTCGCAGAGACGGACAACAGAGCTGCAATTAGACGACCCTAGACTCTAGTGTTAATAGAATTATTTAATAATAGGAATTACTGAGATGGATATATGCTCGAATGCCAGTAAATAGAAATGCAGTAAATGTGTGGACTGTGTAAAATGTGTATAAAAGCACTATCCAATAAAATGCGCATAAATGATCGTCTCCCTAAGTCCATCTAGAAATGTGTAACTCACCGTCAAGCGCAAAGTAATTTGAACGGATTGTTCGCCTGGAGTTGGCGCATGAGCTGTGCCAGCTCTTCAGCTGCTCATTAGGACATATTAAGAGGTTGAGGGCATTTACAATTGTAATGCATGTTGATGATGAATGTTGCGAGAAACTGTGAAAGAACAGCTGAAATAAAAGCTAATGATGCCATTCGTCTGTCCTGCCAAAGTAATATATACCATATTCTTTGTCCCCATGGGTAATGGACTTTTCTCCCGAATTGCCTGGATCATATTTCCAAACCGTGTGCTAATGCTCCAATCAGTATCACTTACTGCCGTGGTCAACATTTTCCATTTGTTCCTTGACATTGATGGGCAATATTGTTGCGATTCTGGGTAGAAAATTGCATTCTGTATGTTGTATCAATATCACTATATTGTTTAATCGGGTGTGATATGAGAAAAGGGAATCAAGCCTTAACCCCAGTCTCTAAGATCAATGCCAATCATGTACATTAATGTGATAGGTCAACTCTTTCTCACACCATGTTATTTGCTATGCAAAAGATAACCGCGCACATTCTTTTGGAAACTTTTAGTAACGCATGATAAAGCGGCTACTTATTGCGTCCCATTAGTTCCACCAGGGTGGATGCAGGAATCCTGAAGTTAAATTCCGGACCTTTTGAAAATATTTTGAGACTGCAATGCCACAAGTTGTAACTGTCAGTAACACACCTTAACTTACAGTACTCTATATGCACCAGTACATTTATTTTGAGAATGCAAAACAGTATGAGTTTGACATAATTCAGATTGGCCCGGGAGGGAACAAAAGTCATGGGAATAAAAAGTAGTGACTAACCCAAAGGGAAGGTTTATTAAAGGTAATAATAATCACATAATCACATTAAAGAGAAAAACAAAAAAAACATTTCCATTTAGCCTAAGAAATACAACATTGGCCATAAATGATATTAAATCATATAGGCCTAGGCAGTCTGTCCGAAACCGTGTTCCAAAACATAACTGCATAATAACATAATAATGCAGATTAAGACGTTTCAATACTTTTCAAGGGCCTTAATTTTTGTTAAAGACCCCGCGGGTACCCTGTCCACAGATTGGTGACCTAGGTAACGATGACCACGGTTACAAAGTTCATCTAGAAGAAGTGAATGTAGTTCGCCAAGTTTGGATGAATGCCCGTTTACTGGCAGCGAGACGCACAGAGCACCGAATTGCACTAATATAGGTTCAGAGCTGAATCCATCTCCACGGCTTCTATCTGTTGTCACACAGCCTAGACTATATCTGTCAATCTATCCCATTTTGCACTCTCTCCCATCTTCCCTCTCTTTCCCCACACATCCCTACACATGTTCTCTGCCATTGTATATCTACCAGTATAGCCTCCTGTGTGTGTGTGCGGATTTTTTCCCCTCCGTCCCCATTACCTGACTGAGGCATGACACAACCCAGATAGCAAGCTCCGAGCTGTCAGCAGCCAGGAAACGGCTCGCAAGCCAATATCGATCAGCTATAATAAGCTTGCAGCATTTGACACGGTGTTTTTCTTTCCATCAGCGGCTCACCAGGACACCAACTCACCACGCAACCAGCAGTCACGATGTGGCGTGACATGGCACTGGCCTGACAATGCACAAACTTGGAGCCACCTACAACTTACCAACATACTGCCACTCACTACAGGGTTGGTAGGGCAGTGGTTGGATTGAAGGGTATTTTTTTGAGACCTAATAATGAACAGGAGCATAAAAATAAATTCAAGACAGCAGTAAGCCGGGGACACACACAGAGCATCAATTAACATAGAATGATTTATACTGATTAACAACACGTAGTAGGAATTCTGATGGGAGATTATATATATATATATATATATATATGCATGCATGCATGCATGCCCTGGTCTTGCTTACAGCATAACTCACCATTAAATATGGATCAGCTGAATTTATTCACGGAGTATAATCAATCTAAAATAAACGGCCTTGCGACACCAGTAAGGGGACATGTTTATACTACATACGGAGATATATCGCTCGTTCAGCAAGCTAAGGTGCAGGACGAGACGTGCGTTCATGTTTGTAAGTTTCGTTAAGCTACCGTGGGTTGCTGCTCGCGTGTTGTGTAGCAGGCTCAGGCTCTGTGTTTAAGTGGAAATAAGGTATCCATCTAAAAAAAATTAACGGTATTCGGTCGAATTAATGCAACACTAGAGGACGCCATCATCAATCCAAAAGAAAAGTATTAAATGTAAATGTTGCCCTTTTGGTTTCTGATTTTCTGACGCAGGACGTGCGATTTACAGAGCAGATGTGTGTGGGTGGCAGCAGACAAAAGAAAAATATGCAACATCAGTTGGACTTTAAATGGCAGTCTAATCCACACGGATATTTAATTGCATTAAAAGAGGAGAACATGTACGTTGTAAACCTTTTTCCGAATGTTTGCCGATGTGTAAATGTACTTGCTGGTGCGGGGTTGCTGGGCCAAATCAAAAAGCAATGTTGGCCCACTATCAGCATAGAGTTGTGGCTTCCACATGCATCCCTGAGAGGAGCTCCACATAATCCCCGTTGCAAAAATCCAATTATAGAGGTTGGTTACATTCTCCTCTGAAAAATCACTCAAATTAATCAATATGTGGGTTCACCGCATAGCCAAAGAGGGACCACGTGCTACAAACCCTGAAAGTAACGGGCATTCCCCATGTAGCACCATCGCTATCCTGAGTATGTGACTGTTTCACACCGAGTACAGGCGAGCTACTTTCCAAATTTGTACCCATAGTTGAATAGTTTCAGTTGCACTAATAAGAGATGAGTAATGGACAACACCGCTGATACGATGCAATGCCTCAGATGTTCTGGGGAGGGCAAGATGACCTAATGTTGAGAAAGAACACTGTGGAAGTTATAGGTCACGGCGTTGAACCCTGCAATATTTAAATAAGGGTTCCGACAACTTTAAGAATAAAAAATTCAAGCAATTTCAAAAAGGTGCCTACCCAACAATTTCCTGACTCTTGAATTGGACATCTATGTTTTTACAATAAATATCAAGAGACAAACAAACATGACGACAAGATCGTTTCATTTCAAACACGAAGACTTTTGGTTCGTGCAGATGATGAAACACCAGATTACGTCGAAAAATCAGGCATTTTTCCAAGGAGTGTATTCGAATGCAAACATATTCCTAACCTTGACCTCATAACCGTTAAAATTAAGCATTTGTACGAACCCTGTTTAATGTGCGTCCATAAAAAATAAAAAGTCATAAATCCTGGCAAAAATTAGGTTAAGCAAGACTCTTTGTGCTTCGTGATCAGTGATCCGTTTGACAAAAGCATTAACCAACTGTGTAAAATGAAAAGGAGTAAATGTTTGATTGTCCTCCTTGGCGTCTTGAAGAATGGTGAGCACTGAGCAATCCTCTTAGAGAGAGGAAGAAGAAGAAAAAGAAGAAGAAAAATATCCTGAATGCCAACATAAATTACAGATGGTGCGAGTTTGGATGGTAGCAGGACTCGCATTTCAGTTCTTCGCACTACCTGTTTCTTTTTATAGCCTCCACGTCAACTGGCACCACGAACAGAGCATCTTGCTAATTATGCCCATCATGAAAAATGGCCGCGCGTCATCCTGCTGTCTTTTCTGGTTCCCTCGTCAAAATTCTGCACGTGCTTCACGATCACCGAATGCATGTTTGCTTTTGTTTGGACCTACATGAGGTTATCGGCAGTGCCGTCATTTGAATTCTGCAGGCGTAGACTCTGTCGCGTCGGGTGATGCGTTATAAAATGGAAACTGCTTTTACAAGGAAAGAACGAACAATTTCTTTAGTTCTTCTCTTTAGTAAAAATCACTCATTTTCCTTTGACGTTCTGTAAAGAATGTGACTGTGATTCTGCCGTTGGTCTATTAAGTCCAATGCCTGTTTTGAAGCCCATGTCTGCCTCCCTATTAATTAATCTTTTTATATAATTGATTACCATTGTTGGACTAATGGAATTTAATTAATATCAGTCAACTTTCACTTATAATTAATGGGGCAGTAACGTTCCTATTCTTTTTATATTTGCATTTCATATTCATCTTTAATTGTGCACTTCTGAATGGACTTGCAGGTGCCTCTCCTGGGTACTTGTATTGAATAAACTGCTCCAAGTTTTGCTTTCCCTTCCCCCTCCCCCCAAATATAAACTCCCCATTTATCATAAATACAAAGTGATTATTCAATAATGTACAAAAACACGGGTCTGCCCACATTACACATTACAGCGTACACTAATGCCCAATCACAGATTCTGTTAATAAAAGTGCTTTGTGTTGATCATTATTAGGGCTGAGCAGCCTGATGAGTTACCAATATAATAATTATCTGCATAGCAATCAGTGTCACTTTCTGCCACTGTGCAGCGATAGGATGGAAACTACCACGAACACCTAAACAGTATTAAGCAATCCAACACGATAGCTTGCAACAGATGGTGCCGTGAAGCTTGCAATGCAGAATTTTTGAGTGCGTGTCAGAAAGACACAAACGAAAAGTATAGACCCCATTGTATGGCTTGTACGTTGTAATGTAGTGCAATCGCAACGTGTGTCGTCAAAATTTTGGGGTGGGGGGGGGCATTGCATTTTTAGGCAACAGGACTTCTTGCAGGCGACTTGTATCGGATTGCACAAGACTGGACACAGGTGTTTATGTTGCATGTTCTCTGTCAGCAGCGATCTTTTATTATTTTTTTTCCTTGGCAAGGTCTAACTGGTAAAAGATCGTGGACCCCGTTATGGCCACATTGTTGCAACAGTCCATCTGCCACTCTGATCTCGCTTTTACGCCGCAAGCAAAAAAAAACAAAGCGACAGCAACTTTCATCATGCCCAAGAATGAGCTTGTGGTTCGCTGACGTCGTCTTCGCATCCATCTCACAGGACTGGACCACTTGAAAAAGTCTGCAACACTAGCACCTTGAGATAACGGGGTGCAAATGATGGCGTGCGAATGGATTGCGACAGATTATGAAACGATGGGGCACAAGATGGATAATAAATGAAGTGTTACCCAAAAGAGCTACTCTTGATGCAGGATCCGCTGTTACCATCTGACTAAAAAAAAACATAGGGTACTGGAATGCACAGTGCTTTATTTAAGGAGTGGCAAACCTGGAAGCTCAAACGTTTCTGGGGATCACCTGAGGGCAACAGCACTATTTAAACCATACTGCTGACAGCCAAAAGGCCCAAAGGAAATAGTTCCAATTCATTTGGCTCAACTGGAAACACAGTTGTTGGCCGACTGCATTATTTTTTATTGCCCACGGCTACTATAACAAATCCATACCATAGTCCATCTACAACTTACAAAAGTTACGCTTCTTTATTTTAAATCAGGTATCAACACAACAGGAAACTCGTAAAGACTCTAGCTCACTTTTTGTTGTTAAAAAGGTTGAAAATCGGCTGAAATTCAAGTGGTTTTGAAGTGGTTTCTGCTCCGTAGCCTCACCTACAGACGTGCCAGACATGCCATTTCACACAGCCACAGAATGATAGATAACCACGAGCATTACTGCTCAAACAAGCGCTTCACACACACAGACAGGCACGGCGGCCTAAACCCAAGAATTATATCTGTGCTGCCGTTTAATCCATCCATGAACGAAAGCACCACAGTATCCATTACCAACTTGCCATCAAAGTTCACTCAAGTCAATATCCCTGCGCTAGTGTGGTGTTACAGTCCAGAAGAAATCACTACATCCCTTCTATAATTACAGCTTTGAGCTAATTAATCATTATTGAACCACAACTACATTTCAGCAACATGGAAGGTCTCAACAATAAATTCTTACCATTACAACTCAAAAGCATTTCCCCCCCCAACTTGTCTGTTGACATGTCCTAACAAATAAACCGATAACAAAATGATAAAAGCCAATAAAACTCAAACACTGCAGGTGGGACAAAGCCACGACACACTGTGCATACATGCACGCACACAGGCAAGTGGGTAGTACAGCGACCAACCCTAGTATAATGGCACGGCGGCCATTATATAATAGAACAATGTCCTACCCATAAGTAGTCAGGCAGCGTCTCCAGAGCGTCCAATCTGCCATCCAGTCCATGTCTCCATCTGCCTGCAAAACCATAAAAAAAAAAAAAAAATAACTTTTTATATTAACCGTTTCATGCATACCAAATGTTTTTGCATGTACAACACGATCTGTCAGATTCACAACGTGTTACAGAAGATGATTGGAGCAGTGAAGACAAGTCACGTCACAAAATCATACACCGACTGGTGCAAGACTGGTGGACGCAGACGTAAGGCAATTTACACAGAAGGCAACAACCAGACAGCAGAACATAGCAAAGGATAGAATAGAATAGAATAAAAAGGAGAGAAAAACAATATCACTTCCCTAAAAAATGCATGCCTGTGCATCTGTGCACACCCTGGCAAGCCTGGGCAATATGTTTGAAATAAATATCCCAATATTAATGAGAACATGCTTCTAATTTTTAGCATGACATGTCAGATGTATTCAACGTCACATACGTAAACGTCAGTAAAATGTGTTTAGCACGTAATGCACACGATATGAGGACAAGGCAAATTAAATAAGACAAAATAACTAACTAATCGGAACCTTTCCAATTCAATTTACGGTGCATATTCATAGACACTGAAATATACATGCAAGGATTTAAAGTTGTATATAGTCTTCACTGCAGCACATTGCATATTGTGTTTTGGTCATTTTTATAATGTTTATTCCAAAGTGGCTTCATAGTGGATTTATTTTTAAAAACTTAGATGCAGATTACTGGTAGATTGAGCTTTAAATATAAATGTCATTAACAGAATAATATTATCATCATCATCATCATCATCATCGGGGGACAGTTTTCATCCAGAACCCTCATTACGTTTAAAATAAAATTTGAAAAAGGTGTAAATTTTAGATAAACGTTGAGCGTCCACAGGCCATCATCATATGGATATGGATGGATATATATATATTTGGCAGTAGGTTGATATTGAAGGATTTCCGGAGCAGGAATCCCAAATATGAACAGCGGGCTGCACCTGCCTCTCTGCGCGAGAGCAGCTCACGTGACAAAACGCAGGAGCTGCTCCAATCAGCTAATTGCGTTGGCTCCTAGCTTCCTAAGCTCCTAGCTTCCTAAGTTCCTGCGCCACTTTCGACGTTGACAAGACAACTTAAGCGTTACAATGACTTCATTTTCGGATGGAGCATCAAACTCTCTCGTCACCGTCTGGTAGTCTTTTCGCCGCCGGCTGCTGCCTCCTCCACCTGCTCCACCTGCTCCACCTGCGCAGTTACGAAGCTCTCGCTCGTCCATTCCGCCGAGTTAAACATCCACCCTAATAAAACTAACACCTGTCGACGTCTGTCTTGTCCTGTTTCTCTGCGGTGGTTTGTGTTTTTCCTCCCGAACGTCCGAGTTTCCCGACGACAAGCGGCGGCTGCCGAGTTCGCTGCCGACTTGCTGGACGGCAAGGCCGCTAGTGTCCTCTGTCGTTCCCTCGCTTCCTCGTTTTGTCTCCTTGTGCAGCTGCGGTTAACAGCCCGGGGTTTTTTTTCTTTTCTTTTCTTTTCTTGTTAGAAGTCTGGACGTGTTGACTGCAAATTAATATGGAGGTATTCACCATTAATAAGCTCGTGCCATGGGTTGAATTAAACTCTTAGCGCTGGTGCAAATGGTAGAGGATGCACTGGCTTCATCAATTTAACATTCCCCAAAAAATCTAAAACCAGATGCTTTCCCTGCCTGAACATGGTTACCCATGTGGGCCCTGCATCAACCCAGCTGGGCTAACCCATGTGGGGCCTCCATGGAAACTGAGGACAAAATTAACTGGGCCCCAGTTGGGTATCACAAGTGGGCCCCACACATCAGCCCAGGGACAGCCCATTTGGGCCCCACATGTGTGTGCTCGCTGGGTATACTCTAGTGCCAAGTGCGAATAAACGGAAGGTTTAGTTTTGCAATCTACTTTTTTTTTTTATCGTGAGATTTTCAAGTTTGTTGACAGGTAGCATGTTCTTATCATATGGACGTCACATAATCTACGATTAAAATGTGTGCTCCGTGCATAAAATGCTATGGGTCCCAACATGAATAGCAATGACCGATGCACCATGGGTGAGAAGTGTACGGTGGCCCCGGAGGTCAAAACACAACAACAACATTTCGCGAAGCACGACGACATCTCCAACTGACTCGGGTTCGGTCCAGCCACAAACAAGAGGTGCTGTTTCTCCCTTTTCGGTAATCTGGAATGCCGTTGTGTTTTGACCTTCAGGGCCACCGTAGAGGTGAGAACATTATGACGACATGTCCCTCGTCTCCATGGCTGCCACGAGCCACGGAGGCTGCCTGTGTGCAAAGTGATGTTTTAATATTCACCAGTGACATGATCACACTGGGCCCTGAACCCAATGTGACGATCACATTGCATTAGAGGCCTTAAATATTTAAAAGGCTCTGAATTGTATGACTGCTCTCCCCAGGGAGGTAAACATATAACTACGTCAATGGGCTTTCTGCCACCAGCCCAGAATGTGTTTGTTTTGTACAAAGAGAGCTGCCGTGGCCGTGGATCTATATTAACAAAGATGTTCTCTGGCTGGAGTAGTGATATTTTGCAACCGTGCAGAGAGTCATCTGGTTGCAGACCTCCGCTGCCACGGTGACGGTATGTTCTCGTGGGAAACCAGTGTTTGCCTCTAGTCTTCACAGTCTGATCCTTGCCGCTTTGAGAGAGAAAAAAAAAAAACATCTCCTATTTCCTATCTGGCATAAGAGAATATTTTCGAGTCATGCTTGAATAGAAATTGGTCCGCGATGTTGAAGCCTTATCACTGCAGCGTAATTGCACTGAGAGAATGCATTATTTATGAGAGATTTAGCCTCATTAATCTGAAAACGTTCTCAAAGTACGATAATTTCATTTTTCCTCCTGACTTAGTGTTTTGCAGATCTTTTTGCAGAGACATGGATTTGCTCTTTGATGCGCAGTCAGTTTCCTTGACTGTCTTTGTGAAATAGTGCTCTTTGACAGCTCTTCCCCAGTGCTTTCAATGAATCATTATCTGTGCCAATGTTTGCACTCAACCTGTCTTTTTCCTCCTTTGTCTTTCAGCTGCACACTGACCTCGATACGGGGGACAGTGAGGTGAAGTATACTCTCTCTGGGGACGGGGCCGGCTCCATTTTCACAATTGACCAAACAACGGGGGACATCCATGCCTTAAGGAGCCTTGACAGGGAGGAGAAGCCTTACTACACCCTACGCGCCCAGGCTGTTGACATCGACACCAATAGGCCCTTGGAGCCTGAATCAGAATTTGTAATCAAGGTTCAAGACATCAACGACAATGAGCCAAAGTTCCTGGAGGGACCATATACGGCCAGTGTCCCTGAGATGTCACCCGTAGGTAAATGACCATCTGCAGCGAGGCGTTCTGTCCACTAAAGATAGTCCTGTCCTTCCCTTGATGCGCTAGAATCATTTGCACTGAAAGCTTTGTTTTCGCCTCTTGAACTACGGAAACCAAAAGATGAGTTTCAGGAGCATCACAGGTACAACCAGAGGGGCCCAGCCGGCCGCCCCCCCCGGGGGGGGGGGGGGGGGGGGGGGGGGGGGGGGGGGGGGGGGGGGGGGGGGGTGGGGGGGGGGGGGGGTGGGGGGGGGGGGGGGGGGGGGGGGGGGGGGGGGGGGGGGGGGGGGGGGGGGGGGGGGGGGGGGGGGGGGGGGGG
>JAVQJF010002315.1:0-31609 GCA_036023855.1 Gadopsis marmoratus
TGCAAAATCAGAACAAGATGTAAAATACGTTTTTCTCTTTTTTTCACTCCTTAGTGAAGGTAGTGTTATTCAAACTGAAACGTGCCAAAGGAAACACTGAATTAATTAATCAATTCTATACTCAAACTTCAATGTAACTATATACATATAATCCAACAGTGCAAAGTCAGAACATGTTATAAAACAATTTTTCTTCTTTTTTCCTGAAACAATTCTTTACCCCTCATTTATCCATATCTATTTATAACATCAGTCTTCTGTTTCCTTTGGCAAACATTTGAACAAATTCATCCACGTCTAAGCTATTTGTGATAGATGTTTCATGGCCCAAGATCACCAAGTTCCTCTTCCTTTCATGCGACATGGTGCTATGAAAGGGGGTTAGAGCACTGCCCACCCTTGCCCCTTGCTACAGCCGGCCTTGGGTCTTAGAGATGCGGCTATGGACCAGGTTCAATTCTCATTTTGAGGCCTTTACAGATCTTTAATGCTGAGTATGTCTTGAGTTTTGCTATATAATTTGGTTTTATTGTTGATTGCCTTGTGACAATTATCATCAGTTATTAAAATGTTTAATTCCCTGATCACATCAAGAAAAGAAGCCATATTTCTGTGAACTGCAGGTCTATTTCTAAAAGAGTGTAACAAAGTTGTTTAGCGATGAGACAGTTGACAAAGTGTAAAAGTAATCTCTTACTTTCTGTCGAAAACTTGAGACTTGAACAGAACAAAGATGAAAAGTTTCTCCCTGCTTAAGGCTCCAATATTAATGAAGACGGATGTAGTTCTAAGAGGAACTAGTTTTTGCTTGTTGACTATTAGCAGCACACTGATCATGGGGGACTGGTTTTTCAGGTTGAACAGAGGTACGGTTTCATCCCTCTTCCTTCCTTTTGGATATTAAAGTGCCCCTTTCATCAGACACAGATTTTCCAGATTATTAAAGCACTATGTTGCTAGATTTACCATTTTCTCTAAACCAGTGGAGACATAGAATAATTACGCCATGTGTATGTTACACAACATGGGTGATTAAGTGGAGAAGCTTGTACAAGGAGAGAATTGATCTACATTGAAAGTATAACACACAGTAATGCCAACCAGTTCTCTGACGTTATCTCCCCAGCAAGGCGTATCTTTACCGTATCTGATGCGTCCCTATAAGGGGGCCTTCCTTCCAGATATGAACTATTAGCCTGCCACTAGATACCAGCTCATACTGTCTCAGCTAACACAATCTTTGAGCTGCTCAGTCTTACGTTACGATAATTTTCATTACCATAGTCACAATAAATCTATCTGACCTTGCAGAATGCTCTTCCTGACTAGATAGAGGGACGCTAGCCCTTCTATCTATCTCTTGTCTAACTCTGTCTCCATGTCTGTGCATCAGAAAATTCCTTCACAAGACTGATTAATCTGAAATTTGAGATCCCCACAGTGCTGGGTGGAAAGATGAAAGCTAAACTCTAGATTCATGAACATTTGCACAAGAGCCCACCAATAATATTCATCAAATTCATTATGAATGTTCTCGTCATTCTTTCTGAAACTGGACGACCCTTATCTTCAAACTCAATAAGGCAGCTTTTCACTTCAACACTCACTGGTATTAAAGAACTTAAGATGGAGCACAGCAAACAAATAAAATCCGAGCCTGAATGACACTACCATTTGATGTGGGATCAAGCATTGACTGCATTTGAACCATTCATATCAGACTGATGCTCCGGGAAATACCTGCTCATTGTTGGTCACACAGACCTAGGTTTGCAGGTCTGCAGCAGTAGGCCCAATCACAGATAGATTTACTACAAAAGTACAGCAGACCTAAAACTGTATTTGCTAAACAGAGTAGTGGACTTAGTAGTGGTCACTGCAGCATTTAGACTGGACATTTAGAGAAGGAAGCAGCAAGTTGCTGCTTCTGCTTATATTAATGACACCTGAGTGGTAAATTTCCCAGCACTCAGGCACAGTAATGAGATAAGATCACCTACACTTTGGCAGTGCTCAAAACCCAACAAACATTCACTTATGTTACATGCATAAAACAGAAGAAAATAGACTTGAAGTGTAAAAATATACTTCAGGTCGAGGTTATGCATGTGAAGTGCAAGTGAAACATGAGCTGTTATGAAGCCTGTGTAGAAAACTGGATTGATTAAAATCGCATGAGACGGACGACCACTTTGTACACAAGCCTTAATTGGTGAATCACTTAGTCTGCAAAATGTCAAAACTGAAAGTTGTTCAATTTATAAGACAGAACAAGATTAAGAGTCCACAGCTATGCTAGCAGCTCTGTGAGGCTATACTTAGGCACAGTAGTGCATTGAGTTAAATTTTTACATCAGCATGCTAACATACTCACAATGACAATGTTAACATGTTGATATGACATGGTGATGATAGTAGGTATAATGTTTATTACATTAGTTTAGCATGTTAGGTAACATTAGCTAATTGTCACTAAACACAAAGTACACCTCAAGCTGATGGGAATTCATTAGATTTGCAAGTGTTCAGTTTTGGACAAATTAAAGTTTTGACCTCATGGCGAGTCGGCTTAGCCTGGTTAGCCAGATAAGTCAAGCTCATGCATGCAGCCTCTCACTGCAAATTCTGACCATGCCAAAGTAATAACTAATGCTATCAGTGTTCACAGCTGTGAATATGAGACCCTACTTGGGTGTAGAGAACACAGAATTCAAGTCAAAGTCCTTGAGTCCTTTGCACTTTTCACATGTGCATTTTAGTCAGTCCGTTGTACCTGCCCTGTATAAAAGAGTGAAGCTGAAGTTCAGCAACTGTCAACAAGTCAAAGTCTCTTACAATGCAGCATTACTGACATTTGTGTTATTTATTCTTCCTTCCTTATATCTGATACTGTTACAGTGAGAATTATTGATTTAAGAATTATGGAACTATGGAGTGAGCCACTGTTCATGTTGTTTAATGCTTAATTAATTACAATATAGAGAGAGTACATTTTTTGTTTCCCTGCTGTTCTGAAAATGTAGCAAACCGTGACCCCAAAACCAAGGTACGTACAAACCATGAATTTTATGTACCTTTATACACCTCATCTGTACAAATTCTCGTGATTTTCTGACAATCCTGTATGTCTTCATGTAGGCATTCATATCAATGTATTTGTAGATGTATGCAGAATGTAGATTAGTTTCATTTCTGCATGGCTGTTGTATTTGATAGGTTCATTCTTAGAGCTCCTTCATTCTTGGATGACTGGAGCTTGTAACCAGCTGACTCTGTTACACAAGCAGAAGTAGACCATATCTATGCCAATGCCTGGGAAGAATGCATTCACAAATAAAAAGTACAAGAGCAGCACACTCATTCCACAACAAACACAGAGCACTGCACCACAGCAGGAAACATTCTGCATCTCTGCAAGTGGATAATGCAACTAAATTATAATAGGAATTATTAGGGCCCAAAAATCGATGCAAAGATCTATTGAATTTGTAAGAGTTATTATTAGGGCCTGAGCACGAAGTTATAGGAACCATGGTAGAATATTGAATGGCGTGCCTTCCATCTGGCCTTTAATTTATGCGTTTTGCAGTGAAATAGGATATGGTCATTAACATACATTGTTCAAGAGGCACCAAACTTAACATATTTCATGACCCCCCGCCGACACGTCTGACATGCTGCTCCTACTAGGTTGAGCAGGACAACCTCAAATTCGTCAGGTCAAGCCTGTCATGGTCTGTGTCTATGTGGGTTACAGCTTTGTTTCTCTTGTGTTTGAGTCAGTGTCCTGTCTGTGCTTGCAGACTTCAACCTACCCAAAGTGTCAGCTAAATAAATGTAATGTACTGTACCACACTGACTTACTATGTACAGTATATCATCAAAGTAAAACCTTTTTTTTTCTTTTCATAAAAGCCAAGTAAAGACTTTTTCCACCCCGCATAAAACAATTACACTGATGACCACAGCCCAACAAGCGGTGCAGTTGACAGTGTGATCGTCATTTACACTTTGGGTGTACTCACCCCGTCGATGCGGGGCATCCCCGCACTGCACTCCACACAGCAGGCTTGTTGGATCAGCTCCCTGGCAGAAGCCTCCTCTCCGTCTTCATACGCTTCCTGGATGTTCTCCAGAGTGGGAGAATGAACCAGTGCAGAGCCAGGCCCCAGATCCTCCACCAATGATGCTTTGGCTCCCATTTCCTCTCCAGGGCCTGACAGCACATACAACAGCCACAGAGGGAAAACAGTGGTCAAATGGAGGTTACAAATAGTACTGGAGGAATGTGATCATATGTTGGCATTTGGCAGCATGCAGCTGAATGAACACATATGCAACACATATAGCAGAATATGCCGAGAACTAGGTCACCTTATTAAATAATGCTCTCATGGCATGAGCTACAGTATCGCTAAGTGGATACTTGACACAAGAGTTGTGGTTGCAGGTGGAATAAGCACTTGACACTGAACTAATTTCACACACTGATATTGGTATTATAAAGACAAATAACTAATACTAACACTCTCAAAATGTCAATATTCAAGTATTTACCTCCAATTTTCTATATAAAATGATAGCAAATGAGACTTTCTTGAATTATTGAGGCTTTCCAGCAAGATGTGTGGTGAATGTTTTCATTTATTGAGGGTTCATGTGTAAAATGGAATTAGTACATCAGTACAACAAGCAAATGAGACACTTTTGCAAATTGTGCAATGTGGATTAACGGGATGTGAATTAAACTACAAATAAATAACAACATTCTGTTGCACTTGTTTGTGACACAGAAACATAATATGCAAAGACAATTCAGCTAGATTAAAGTCTAAACATCGGAAGCAGCATCTGACCACAGTTTCCAGGACAACAACCAAAATAAAATCAATTCAGGTTATCCTATAAAGTGCATTAGCCATCAGTAAACATGGACCACAAGAAGTGGTTGATATCTCATCAAAGACCAGGTTTAGCCCAATATAGTGAGTAAGTAATCTAAAATTATCATTAATCTAACAAATTAACAGACTGTTGTCTTCGGTCCAATATAATTAAATGGATAGTCCCATAACAAAAAAAGAGCACTTTTACCTTTTGGTTGAAACTCCACTGTTAATATACTCTAACCATTGTTGCCTTCCATTGACCTCTTGACTGTTTTTATGATATGATGTTGCCAAAAACAAAGATCCAAGGTATCACGCATTAGCTAAAAACAGGTAAAACAGCTGAGCAGGTGTTATTAGTCAGATTTTCCAGAGTTCTGTGAGGTTCCCTCTAGAGTTGTCAAAACTACTGCATCAGTCATTTGCAATGTTCTTGTTGCGTGTTATTTTACAGTTTGGTCAGCCATGAAACCCAACAAAAGATTAACACAATTCACAGAAACCAGCTGCTACATCTCTTTACCATTGCTTTGTTTGTTATAGAGATGCCTGTTTTGCTCCTCACCAGTATGTGCGTTGCTGTTGTATGTAAAATGTACTTGATAGACATGCCCTGACAGTAACGATATAGCTATGTGTGGAGAAAAAAATGGTCAAACTTCAAGAATTGATTTGCTTGGCAACGTTGCGTAACTTTGATTCGCAACAGCTAGCTTGCTCGTTGGATGTGGGCATCAGAAAATGTAGCACTCACTGTGGAATGTATTGCTTTAATTGATCCACATCTACTGTGTGTGGACTTCCACACAACATAGCAAAATGTCCCTTTAAGTCAGACTTTGTATATAAATTCACTTGCTGTTCAGTTGGATCAATGTGCTACCCTAGAGAAATTAAGTTTTATGCTAATGACCTTGCTCTCTGACTGAACAAGGACTACAGCAACACCTGGAAATAGCAGAAAAGTAATGGCAGAACTGGGCCGTGCCAGAAAAGTCGAAGAAAACTAATGTTTTGAAATACCAGTTTGCCATAAATAATCATATCTTTAAACATATTGTATAACCATAATGGCATCAGGGAGTTTCAACATGGCAGTGAATGCACTAGAGAAATCTTGAGCTCTGAATGCATTTGAAAATGTTATTTCCAAGTAACAATTAAAATCTGGTTTGACATATTTGATAGTGTCATCCAGCCCATTGCACTGTACAGCATTTACTCGCTATACCTGCTGGGTCAAACATCCAACAGAGTCTTTCCATGCAGAATTTTGCAGATACATTGTACATGTACACAGAAAACACCAACAAATGCATGTAGAGCAGAATTAGGCAGATACCCACTGATAACATTCAAAGGGAGCACTCACATTGTCTAATCATCTTAAATCCAGCCCCTTAGACACTCTCAATTCCAAAGCCAAATTATAACGCAATGTAAAGAAACACTTTTGGAACATTAGAAAAGTACATTAGAATGTTATCAGACCCTAAAAAGAGATTAGGAAATCCTAACCACTCAAATTTAAAAATATGCCTAGGAGACTGGGCAGCAAGATATGCCCAATATGCATCGACAAGCCACAACCTGAGGGACAGTGAATGATCAGTACAAACACGCATAGAGGAGTCTCTCACTCATTTATTTAAATTTATATATAGCATTCTGGAAAAAATTAAGAGACCATGGCAAAATTATCAGTACTCTGGTTTTACTATTTATAGGTATGTGTTTGAGTAAAATGAACTTTGGAAAATTTGTAGTGGTCTGTGTGTGTGTATATATATATATATATATATATATGTGTGTGTGTTCATATAACTGTTATTGTGTGCTGTCTAAATATTTGGACAAATTATGTTTTTATAATTTGGCAATGTTGTTCAACAATGGGTTCCTGACCCTTTCACGCTCGGACCCTAATAAAACTGCCCTCACAATGCGGGCAAATCACTCATACTGGTTATTCATTTGTTTGTCAGAGTAGTTATTCATTTCCCCATTGAACACTTGCGTTTCCTCTTTCAGCTGTGTCTGCACTGCATTTGCCTTCTTCCTGCAGCCCAGTAGGTTTTCTATGAATAATTGAGAGAGAGAGTCCGACTGGGCTGCTGAGGCTATATGAGAAAGCCTGAGGGAGTGAAACCATTAGACTCACATGTCCCTCTGTCCACCATCAATACTACACTACCACAGCTTTACATCACCTTTCTGCGAAAACTAAAAGAAGACCTTGAGTGAGATGAGGCTGCCAACATCTACTCCATTACTGAACTTCCCCTTTCACTTGTCCATCTGGTTTAGAGATCAAAGGAAGCATACACTCCTGACTTCTGCTACGTGAACAAACAATAGTTTGTATGTTATCTATTAGAATTAAGCAGCTACTAAACAACCCACTAGAATTGCATTCAGTGGTTTCAATGGATACTTTTAGCTTTCCATAATTCCCTATGCTGATTAAGTAGCATTCTATTTGAAAAAAAAAACATTCTGTAAGTAAGGGAGGCATCAGTCTTTTACAGTATTTCACAAAATTACCATTACAGATCAGCAGAGGCTCATGAATGCTGCTGACCAATATGAGTATGAAGCTTTCAGGGGCATTCCACCATGATCCTCTCAACACCAAACATTCATCAACTGTTTCACTTTCCCTCTGTCAGTGGACAATCTCCAATCTTAACTGGTTAAACACACACGGGTGACAAAGTAATTTACAAGCCAAGCTAAATCAACTGTTACACTCAACTAGTGGTCAAAGAAGTATTCAGGGGGTGGTTGCACAAAACACCTTATATTAAAGTTTTCCTTAATGTACCTATGACTCTATCTTAACTGCAACATGGCCTACTTTATGGCGATAAATTAAGAAAATGAACGCATTCCGAGAAGAGTGAGGACCCACTGGATATGCTTAACGATGATTGATTTTTATGCTATAGCAGTCAATTCATGGTTTGTTTAGCTTACAGCAATATAGTTAGCCTAAGACTGACATTTGGATGTTTGACTGACCTGTGACAAAATGTTTGCTGCACACAGACATACTGAGTGTCAGGATCCCACAGCTTCCCCCTTCTTCCTGCTGATGTCTCATGTCTGGATCAACTTTTGTCTTCTTAAATGCTCAGTTTTTCACTTGGCAGCTTATGAAAACTTAGTTTTGGGTTCTGCCGACAGAAATAACAAGGAGGCGGCCTCACGCAATACAAAGTCTGGGCCGATCCTCTACCTGTTTCATGATTGGCCACTCAGAAAAAAAAAAAAGAAAAAAGGACCGTTGTGTCGGCCCACGGGCAAATGGCCGATGTGTCAGATGGCCAGTTCGATCCTGCCCCGGACAAATGAGCACACCAAACTCAAGACGGGTTGGATAGAACAGGTATTTCATTCTAATTATGATGAAAGATCTAGAGGTGTAGCTATATTAATAAGAAAAGAAAAAGGTGTTCCGTTTATATCATCCACAGACAGAAACCAGAGAATAACGGCCAGGTACATTATACTATTGGTTAAGCACTCAAAGCCTACCTCAGAGGACAGATCATTTCATAGGTAACTCAAGAAAAAATGGAACAAACTAGGTGCCTCACAGAACTAGCACAACATATATCAGACATAGATAACAGACTAGCTCAGGGAACCACTCCCAAACTACTGATAAGATGGTAATTGTTACAAACAGAATCTCATAACCTCTTCATCAAACAAACTGAACAGCTCATGCTTAAAAACTCCCAAATGTATCATGAGTATGGTGACAAGGGAGATAAATTGCTCTGTCATCGCAGTGCAATTCCTGAAATTCGTATTTCTCCAGCTTCAACATCCATGCATCAAAGTTAAAAACAATCAATTTAAATAATTTTATGTCAAACTATACAAATTACAAACATCCACACATGCACCTGAAATTCATGCTTTCCTAGATAGTCTCAAAACTCCTAGGTTTTGTGTGGAAAATGATATCATAATTAATGCCCCAACATCAAATAAGTAAAAAGTACAGGTAGGGTTGTGTGAAGAACTGATGACGATAATTATCACAATATAATTTTCCTCAATATAAATACCATAATTCCTTAAATAATAACCAGTATTCAAGTAAAAGCTGGGCCTCCAGTAACGGCCGAGGGTGTGGTTGACACGAACAAATGAAGGTCAGCCTTACATATAGGCCTCCACGGTCTACAAGGCCTAAACAAGGCTGGACAAGGCAGCGGCTGTCATATTATGTGCATGCCAACTAATGTAGTATATTTTCATTACTCAACAACATAACATAATAATAATGATAAACATAATCATGCTATTTTCAACACTGTTGTTCTGCATTACTCGTCTAAAGTGTTATTGTCCAAATTCAGTCACTGCAGGTGTATTTTTACGTCTAATCCACACTGTATGTTATACCATAGTAACTTACAAGCTCCACAAGATAGCAGCAGTTACATTTCAAGTGCTGTATGGGAACTTTGCAAGTCAATTTGTTTTCCACAACACTTTTACTGCAAATGTTACACAATAAAAGCCTTGTTAAGAAATGAAGGGTAAGGGGTTTTTGACCACTGAAATGCTAAAAGGAATTTAATTTGAAACTTTCATAGGAAGTGTAAGGGATGCAGTAACTTTAACAGGGCAAATGGGAGCGGATCAAAACGACACTTCGTACTAAAATATGACCAATTACACTCATTAAACAGAGGGAATTAGAAACAAAGGCCTGCCTCTAATACAAGCCTGCTTCAGATAAAGGCCTGGTACCTTCTTCAGTTCAGGTAGATAAAGGCATTATATGAAGAAATTAAGTATAACAAAAAAGAGCCCGTCAAAGCCAGGATTAAAAGAGCCAATCAGAAACCAGGAACAAAAGAGCCAATCATAAGCCAGGATTAAAAGAGTCAATCACTGCAGAGGAATAAAAGAGCCAATCTGATAATGATATATCAATACTAGTCTTCTTTACACAACCCATAACAGAAAAAACACCTGAGAGTACTTGCACATTACATCTCCAATACAAAGGTTTAGAGGCTACAGGTTCTAGTATGCTCTCACAAACCACCAACCCTGGGAGTAATGGACGACCCTCTACCTCCTCAGTCTTACCAAAGTTCATTAACACACTGCAAATGTTTTGGAGACTTTCAGGCTAAAACATAATGTTTCAAAAATGCGTTTTCCCTTAAATCAACTAGCAGCCAGCAACAGGCCATATGTTTTGATACATGCCCATCCTTGAATGGCTTCCGGGTGCAGATTTTTGAAGCATTCTTCTACATATGTGGGAAGACAACAGAGTCCTTCTCATAATCACTGTTTTTTGGTGTGCCTCCTTTAGAGGAAGGACTTACTGTCTTCCAAGCACACACCATAGCATTTACTTAGCTTAGTGACTCATTCTCTTGCAGTGGTGGTCAACAAATCCCCCTTCATTTAAATGTTAGGGGATTTGTTTTCTATGATGCTATTTTAAAAGCTAAGACATAATAGAAGCATCACTCTTTATTTTTGTACTGTAGTTCAACAAAAGAAAATCTACAAATAAAGTGTTTAAAAATGCATTCCACACTACTGTGTTCTGCTATTGTGTGGAAAATGCCACACAATAAAAAAAAAGCATGAAATGAGATCATGGCTGCTCTTGGCATAATTGGAAAAGGAAGATCATGGAGCATTTGCTGTCACCAAAAAACTACATTTATGGGTCACGGTAGGTCATGGAGGCTCTCAGAGGACTTCCCAAATTTCAACAATACATCTTGCAGACATGCAAGTCAAGAAAGCTGATTGGTTGATCCAACTCCTGTCAGCAGGTGGGTCTAAAATGTTAAAAAGGTTTTAAGAGAAACAGCTAAACAAACGTCTCTGAATGACACGTTTGCTCGCGGCCAAGAGAAGCATGTTTCAGCCTTACTATGACCAATAACTCTTTCAATGTACATATGGCATGTAAGTATTGTTTGTACTTGTACTGTTGCAAGACAGACTTGAAAAAAATTGAGGCTACTGTATCTTTAGGCTACAACCCGCTCTGTTAAGGTACATGATGAGACTTTAGTAGGTTGATATTAGAGACCTAATGTTGCCTGTAGCTGCAGGGCAAAATTGTGCAGACACACCCATAACTGCTCCCTATTATTTTGAACTAATACATTATGGTTAAGGCGTTAAAAAACAACTGAAACAACATTTAGACTATGCTCCACTAAAATCCTCTATTAAAACCCAGTGTAATACAGCCATGTACTTGAGTGAAATATATTCAGAGTGGGACATCAGAGTCCGGTTCATGGATTCTCATAAACAACCTCTGCTGTATTAAAGAGTCTGGGTCTGCAGACAACACTGGCTAGATCTGATGTCAGTAAACTGCTAGCGGAGTCAGAGCTCAGTGCAAAGTAGCTTTAAGGCTCACTCAGTCCTACATGTGCAGCTTATAAACAAGGCTGAAGTCAGCGTTTAGCTCGTAATCCTCCTAATTTTGCTCCTCTTTCCTACTAACCTGCTCATAGCAAAGCAGCGAATGCTCCTCTTCCTCCAGCCTCCATCACATCTAAAGCTGATCGCTTTCTTTCATGGCTTCCTTCAGCTGCTGTGTGGTTTCTACCCAGCATCCTCAGCCATCCTGGCTGTGTTCCCTGGATGATCTCCCTCCTCTCTAACCTGTGACAGGCTGAGTAGAGAGGGAGGGTGGGGAGGCAGGGAGGGAGGGGGTAGCAAGGAGAGGGAGCAGGGAATGATGCTCCTTTGTTTAAGAGCCACGCCAGCCTCTGAGCTTCCTGTCTCTCTCTCCACACGGTCTCTGCTCTGATCTACTGTAATTTCCACTGTACAGTGGACTTTATTAGATTGATCATTTGGATATGGAGAAAAATTCTGTCCAAGTCCAAGGTGATGTCATCAAATGTTTTATTGTCAAATCAACAGTCAACAACCCAAAAACAATCAGTTTATTGTGATAAAAAACTGAAAATCTAAGCCATTGGAGGGCTGCAACCAGAGAATCTGCATTAATGCTTGATAAATGACTCAGTTATTCTAATACAAACATTGTTAGTAACATTGAGTGTTCTATTAATCAAGTAGTTGAATAATCAATGAATTTGCTTATCTCTGCATCCAGTACAGGAAGCTTGTGAAACAGCATTCCAGTATCTGTCAATCCCCCTTGAAATGTGAACTGTTTTCTTGAAAGTGCTGAAAAGCATCTGAAGTAACTTTTACACCATGTCTCACTAAAATCCTCCATTAAAACCCAGTGAATTATATCCATGTGTACGTGAGTGAAATGTATTTAGTGTGTGACATCAGAGTCAGGTTAATGGATTCTTATAAACAAACATTGCTGTATGCTGGCTGATCCAGATCTGATGCCAGAATTTCTATTCTATTTAGTACCATTAAAACAATTCTATTGGCTAGATTGATTCAATGTAACTGTAACTAAAAATACTAATACTAAAGATGAATTGCAAAGAAAGATGAATGAATGAAAGAGTACCTTCACATCTGACACTTCCTCATATATCATTCCATATCCTGTACATTTATTTTCATATTTATGTTCTTTTACTGCTTATGCACTTCTGGTTAGATGCATCTAGTCTAATCTAATCAGAGACCATCTTTGAACAAAAACAGTGATTGCCATCTCCCTCCCATATACTGTACAATGTTATCATGCGACTAAAGGTCCATGCTTAGTTAACATACTGACACCTGCCCCAGTTCCATTCACTAAATGAATATGTAAATGTAGGATGAAGTTGCAAGCTCCAAAAAGCCACTAGGAGCCTACTGTGTTACACATTCTGTTCCCAAGAAACATGTCAATTCTAAAAGAAAGAAATGGTTCTCTCTGATCATTAGTTTTAGAAAAAAAATTAAAGGAACACTTTGAAAACACATCAAATGGGGAAACAAAATCATGCTGATATCTATACTGATATGGACTGGGTAATGTGTTAGGAACGAAAGGATGCCTCATCGTTTGATGGAAATGAAAATTATCAACCTACAGAGGGCTGAATTCTAAGACATCCTGAAAAACCCAAGTGAATAAATGATAGTCCATTTTGCTGAAATGCCATTGCAGCAACTCAAAATGGTACTCAATAGTTTGTTTGGCCCCCACGTGCTTGTCTGCATGCCTGACAACGTCGGGGCTCCTAATGAGACGACGGATGGTGTCCTGGGGTATCTCCTCCCATATTTGGACCAGGGCATCACTGAGCTCTTGGAAAGTCTGAGGTGCAACCTGGCGGCATCGGATGGACCAAAACATAATGTCCCAGAGGTGTTCTATTGGATTTAGGTCAGGCGAGCGTGGGGGCCAGTCAATGGTATCAATTTCTTCATCCTGCAGGAACTACCTGCATACTCTCTCCACATGAGGCCGGGCATTGTCGTGCACCAGGAGGAACCCAGGACCCACTGCACCAGCATAGGGTCTGACAATGGGTCCAAGGATTTCATCCTGATACCTAATAGCAGTCAGGGTGCCATTGTCTAGCCTGTAGAGGTCTGTGCATCCCTCCATGGATATGCCTCCCCAGACCATCAATGACCCACCACCAAACCGGTCATGCTGAACGATGTTACAGGCAGCATAACGTTCTCCACGGCTTCTCCAGACCCTTTCACGTCTGTCACATGTGCTCAGGGTGAACCTGTTCTCATCTGTGAAAAGCACAGACCTGCCAATTCTGGTGTTTATGGTAAATGCCAATCGAGCTCCACGGTGCCGGGCAGTGAGCACAGGGACGTCAGGCTCTCAGGCCTCCCTTATGAAGTCTGTTTCTGATTGTTTGGTCAGAAACATTCACATCAGTGGCCTACTGAAGGTCATTTTGTAAGGCTCTGGCGGTGCTCATCCTGTTCCTCCTTGCACAAAGGAGCAGATACCGGTCCTGCTACTGGGTTAAGGACCTTCTACGGCCCTGTCCAGCTCTTTTTAAATAGATTAGTCTTAGTTCCCACAGGATTTTGCCATTTTGTAATAACATAAAAAGTAACTGATCCCTGTGTTACTTTCAAAAGGCAGAACATTAACAAAAATGGTCTGTGATGACCACATCCGCAGCCACACAACAGGCTGAAGCAAACCCGGTCACACTTTATCGACTGCCGGTTGAGGCAGATGACCGCCCACCCAGAGTCTGGTTCTGCTCGAGGTTTCTGCCTGTTAAAAGGCAGTTTTTCCTTGCCACTGTCACCAAGTGCTTGCTCACGGTGGAATTGTTGGGTCTATATATAGAGTTGGTCTAGATCTGCTCTATATAAACAAGCGCTATGAGATAACAGGTATGATATGGCGCTATATGAATAAAACTGAATTGAACTGAACTTTAGTTAGATTGTACACTTTTTGTTAAACCACATTATACAGATGAAATAATGCTTCCGTTGCTGGAGTCATCTGCCTGGAGAACAAGCAAAAGATGGGTTCCAGGAAGTGATGGCCTTATAAGCAGGAGGGGCCAATCAGGACTAAACCAACTACCCACCACCTCGAGGGGAGAGTGTAGATACGTTAAATAATCCTTTGGAAATATAAATTGATGTAATTTGGTATTTTGTGTATTTTGGCTTTGTTTAATTAGAGATTACTTTAGTTAGGAGACTGGCCAGGTCGTTTGTTAGTTCTTAGTTAGTTAATATGTCAAATGTTATGCAATTCCCCTTTGTGTGTAAAACTGGACTGATCACCTAGTATATACTGTATGTTACTCAGTGTTCTTTGTTTGTTAGGTTAGTTATGTTTGTTCAGTTCTGTTTAGTTTACCTCTTTTATGGGCCCAGATTTATTGTCTATTTTTGTACATTGTTTAAAATACTTTGATTAGGTAAATAAAAAGTAGGTTTTGTTAAAAAATACGCCTGTGTCCCTCACACGGTCAAATTGGAAGAGTGCTTACAAATCCAGACCAACGTAACAAAGCAATTTCCTTATAAGTATACCACGTCTCAGGGACTTTACACTAACATCCATCAATCCAAATCTCAGCAAACCTATTTTAACATTGTACCTACAGTGAGCCAAGGAAAAAACCACCACCTAGCAGGCTGAATATAAAGCAAACTGCAAACAACAGACAACGAGCCACAACCAAGCAGGCCATCACTGACCAGTTACCATGACTATTAACTTTAATAACATGACAAAGTGATTCGGAACCATGCAGGAGCACTGAGATGATAAGCAGTGGATGTTTGTAAGACTGTTGTGGAGAATGTCTATCATAGCTCTGGCAGTCTTTAGTACTATATGTTGCACTGGCCATGTGTTAAAATGCAGACCCACTTTCAGCAGAAGCAGAAGAAGTCAACCAGCACAACAAGACAAGATGTCCCCACTTATGATGTAAACAGGAAGTTTCAAGACAAAATATAGCAGCATATCACAACAGCTTCCTAGTTGCTGGGGAAAAAGGTGGATAAAAACCTACTATAATCTACCACACTCTTTTCCATTCTTCCATCTCCTATTGTAAAGCCCTGTCATCTAGTATTAACTCATTTAACACACAACTGTACCACATTCTACTGTAATCTGCTGGTAGAAAAGTTAGAAAATCCTTGTGTGTGTTGTATAAGACTAAAACTTTCTCCCTGTTTTCAGTTCCCTGTATAAAAGAGTGAGCAGAGGGAGAGAGATGCATGTATAAAACAAGAAGTTTATAAAAAGGAATCAAACACTGAGGAGCACTTAGTTTTATAGTCAATAAACAAACAACAGCCCAAAAATGAACAAATGCAGAAATATCAAAAGCTCAACATACAGTTAGACAGCAACAGATAAGGCGTGTGTCTCTCAAACAATCACAGTTTCAGTTCTCTTTTTACTAAATTTAAGCAATGCTGCAGTGCAGTCGCTCCACACACATCGATACATTTCAGTTTGCAGTCACATCATTTCTGTTGCCTCCAACACCACAGCAAGAAAGCAAGGACTTATGTAGTGACAGAATTTAAAGGTGGATGAGATGCAGGGAGATTACTCACTGCTTTGTTGCTCCATGTTGCTAGGAATGTCTCCAGAGTCCTGCGAAAGGCCAACGGACCAGTAGGACATTCCTACTGGAGTCACTGGTTAATCACTATCAGAGCAGAGTTCCTCCACAGAGAGGAGGCCTGGAGCTGTCACCCTGCAAAATGACAAAGCAGCTGTGATGAAGAACAAATAAATACACACAGCTCTCTGGAGCCACACAAAAACATGTTTTACCAGACAATTTAGCTGTACGGCCCAAATGGTACCAAACGTATTTGATAACTATTGAGTAAGAGTATTTTTATTGTATTTTCTTTAGATAGAGGAGCCGTGCTAGTATTTCACTGGATTGCTATATATGTATATAGAGGTGTTTCTAATATCCTTTTACCCTCTGTAGAGAAATGGTGGTGGACAAAATATAAGAAATTTAAAAAAGAAAATAGCACGTCATGATCTGTGTATGTGTGAGTGCTTCCTGTTTTCTGTTATGTGTCCTGTATACGCACTTCTGGTTTTGTGTGGGTATGTATAGTACCTCCGACAATGCTCAACAATCACCTAAATGTGTTTTGTAACACTAGAAAATGTTTTGATATGTTCTGCATCAAGATACAGTGGCCAGTTATGAAACACATGTGCCAATGAAGCCTTCATTACATTTTCTCATTCAATTGGACCGTGTAGGCCAATTATGCAATTCCCCAAAAATACAAAGAGCCAGGTTCTGCTCGAGGTTTCTGCCTGTTACAAGGGTTGCTTTCCTTGCCACTGTCGCATAGTGCTTGCTCATGGTGGGAATTCTTGGGTCTCTGTACATAGTTGGTCTAGACCTGCTTTATATGAAGTGATATAAGATAACTTTGTTATGATATGGCGCTATATAAATGAAAAGCAGACTTTTAAAGAAAAAGTGAACACTGAAAAAGATCCAGTCGTCACTGCACTGAATGACTTATCCAAAGTACGCATTATATTTTATAAACATAATTTATTCCTATTTTTAAACTTCTGCACTGTTATGTCTTAGGTTCTCATATTCTGCATGCAATATTGGGAATTTTTAAAGATCATTACGCTCATATACTTTTCAGCATACATCCTGAAAATCAGTGCCACATTAGCTGTGTCCACAGCCTCTGGTAAGCATTCATTCTCAAAACTGAAGTTGGTGAAAACCACACTTGTGGACAAGAAAGACTATCTGATCTTCTACTTCTTGCCATTGAGAAGGACATCCCCATTACAAAACATGAGGTCTTCCAAGACACGGATCCCAACAGAAACATTTTGCTTTAAAGAACCACATGCAGACAAAACCACAGAGAAAATAACATGGCAAAGCAGGTCATAATACTGCTAATATAAGGCATTAATATATAAATCTCAAAGTTCATCATAATTGGAACCTTCTGTATCATGTGTTTATTAATTAATTGTTCTCTTTGGAAATAGATCTGTTTCATCCTCACATGCACAAGTGCGTGTGTGTTTATTTTCATTTTATTTGGCCTAGTGTGACAACATTAGGAGGAGGCGTGACAATACAGTGGATGTGGGGATGCCCTTAGTATTGTTTTTATTGAGTCACTGGTAATCAGTGGGTAATCCCTGCCAGGCTGTATCCCACCTCCCCCCAAATGACAGCTGGGATCAAATTAGTTCAAATTCAAGCATGCCTCAAAGGACCTAAAAACCTGGATGACCTGCAATTTTCTAATGTTAAACTCGAACAAAACTGAAGTTATTGTATTTGGCCCTGAAAACCTCTGAAACACATTATCTAAAGATATAGTTTCTCTACATGTTATTGCCCTGGCCTCCAGTGCCACTGTGAGGAATCTTGAGAGTTATCTGGAATCAGGATATGCCCTTTAACTCTGATATAAATCAAACTTCAAGGACAGCCTTTTTTCACCTACGTAACATTGCAAAAATCAGGCACATCCTGTCTCAAAACGATGCAGAAAAACTAGTCCATGCATTTGTTGTTCATGTTGTTGTCTAGGCTGGAATATTGCAACTCCCTATTATCTGCTCCAATAAGTCCCTTAAGACTCTCCGACTGATCCAAAATGCACGTTTACTGACAAAAACCAGGAAAAGAGATATTTCTCCAGAATTACACTGGCTCCCTGTAAAATCCAGAACAGAGCTTAAAATCCTTCTCCTCACATATAAAGCCCTTAATGATCAGGCACCATCATATCTTAAAGAGCTCATAGTACCCTATTACCCCACTAGAGCACTGCACTCCCAGAATGCAGGGCTCTTTGTGGTTCTTAGAGTCTCCAAAAGAGTCAGAATGAGAGCCAGAGACTTAAGTTATCAAGCTCCTCTCCTGTGGAACCAGATTCCAGTCTGTCTATAGGAGGCAGACCCCCTCCTCACATTTAAGAGTAGGCTTAAGACTTTGAGTCCTGAGCCACCCTTTAGTTATGCTGCTAAAGGCCTAGACTGCAAGGAGACTTCCCATGATGCACTGAACTCCTCTCTCCTCCTCTCCCTCTCAATCTGTACACACTCTTATCCTATTAATGCTTGTTACTAAACCGACTGCTTCCCTTTCTCTCCTCTCTCTCGCTCTCCTTCTGTTCCTGTCTGCGAATACTTGGAGCTGTGGAGTCTGGATCTGTGGTTGTGGAGCACCTGCTCCCATGTTCCTGATCAACAGCCGCTGCTGCTATTATTGTTATTGCACTTATTAGTCTTCCTATTATTGTATTGCTACTACTATTTCATTAATATTAACATCAATACCATTGCTACTACTATTGCTTTATGCCTGTATGTGGAACTGTACTGTGCTGCTGTGTGTTCTCTTTCCTCTGGCTCTCACTCGCTCCCTCTACCAAACAGGTAGAGGCAGATTACCGCCCACCCAGAGCCTGGTTCTGCCCAAGGTTTCTGCCTGTCAAATGTAAAACGAATGAACGAACGACTTGAAGACCCTTGTCCAAAGGTGAACAGCTAATTTCTTTCCAATTCTGAGCCTGTGTAGCTGTCACATGTAAAATGAACCAAAGACCCAGATTCTGGGTCCTGGAGTCCAGTTCATATCTGTCCAATCCTGAGGCTGTGTAGCTGTCACATGGGAGACGAAACTCATACAAGCTGGCCAAATGAGCGAATTACTCTCTGAAAGGACTCATTCCTACTAGTTCCTTTCAAAAGGGTAGTTCAGTGAATGACTAGTTCATGATCGACACATGACTAGGGCAGTTTTTCCTTGCCACTGTCTCCTAGTGCTTGCTCATGGTGGAAATTGGTGCTTCTCTGTAAATAAAGAGTCGGTCCAGACCTGCTCTATATGTGCCATGAGACAACTTTGTTATCATATGGCGCTATGTAAATACAACTGAATTGAATTGAATACATTCCTTTGACTGATATAGCCTTATAAACCCCTTGATTTATAAGATTCAGCTTTTTAAGTGTAAACAGACAGCTCTAGTGAGATCTAGTGGCACACAGAATTGCATAGTGAAAGCGAGGCTTATAGGGCACTAATCTAAACGCCCATGGTGCCGTTACTATATAGCCATTACATTGTGCAATCAATGTTTACTTTACATAATGATAGGTTAAAACAAAAACTTGTCTGTTGCCACTTTTATTCGGATATGAGTATATATTTGGATCTGATGAAGCAGAACGTGAGCACTTGGAACATAGTTGCAGCTTAAACACCAGACATATAATATTACGACACAACAGTTATTAGACAACTTACACATGGTTGAGCGGTCCAGAGCATCACAAGGTTTTCACAGCTTTTAAGTCCTTCGCAGCGGCAGGCATAGGTTACTATTTAACACTAGTGTTTTACTGAACTTCCTGATTCCACGATGCAAACTTTCCAATCCTGACGCAGGCTGTGAAGTCACACAGACTGCACAACCGGCATTTCCGGTAATGATTTTCAAAATAACATTTGAAATGTTTGTTTACCTTTATCGATCTTGTTCTTTTGCTGGTGTTTAGCTGAATGTCTATTTTTGTGTATGTACGTTAAGAGCAACGAAAAACTAGAATCAAATTCCTTGTGTCATTTTATACTTTTCTTGGAAGGCTGTGTCACACCTAGCCAATAAAGCTGATTTTGAAATGTAAAGATAGAGTCAAGTACATTTCAGTCAATAATAAACAATGGTGGAAATCGTCGAGAGTAGATAAACCACAAAATTCACATATTGCACTCTTTTTAGAATTTTGATTGTAATACGTGAGTGAAATTGCTTTCCAAAAAAGTGTCATCATAGAGTATTAATAACTCAAGCAAAGTATGAAAATACAAATACTCCAAAGACGTTCTTTACCTTTCTCCACAATCCTGTGTGTGTGTGCAAACAGTTACATACGCCTACAAAGTGTATTTGATTTTTTTTAATTCAGAATTTCTATTTAAATACAAAACTAATGTGAGAAAAATGCAGAGACAGACTTATTTCCCATGTATGGTAATACACAAACACTCAAATATATATTTTGGTTAAAAAAGTTAAATTGACACTATCCATACAATGATAGCATTGTCTCTGTTACAGTACTAAAATGTTACTGGCAAGGTAAATGTTACTTTATCTGGAATAGGAAACAGAGTTCCTTTCAACATTTGAAAGGGAAGGTACATTCTGCTCAGGAGAGAGAAAATTCATATTAGATCACACCAGGTTAGAATCAGTGCTTGGAATTAGAAACAAAAAGTAACTGCATACATCAGCTACTAAACAATTACAAAAATAAACAGTATTATTTTCTCTGACCTTTCCACATTGTCCCATGTAGGGAGATAGATTTGACGAACAGAAAACTGATCAATGGAATTCCTATGCAAAACCCTATCATTGCTGATTAGATTTGTTTTGTGCATTTATGTATCTCATGTAATCAATCTGCTTCAAGGACTGGACTAGACAGGCAAACACATTTATCATTAAAACAACTGGAGTAAGAAGAATTTCGCAAGAAAAATATCTCAGCGCCCACATACTGGGAATTTATCAGAGCAGATTAAGTTTCTTCAGTTGTCATGGAGATGGTTCAGTTATCTCATATGGATTTTCAGTCACTTATAATAGGTGGTGGTATATGGAGAGGAGATAGTCACCCCTGTCTTTGTTCAAAGATTATGTATGTAAGTCTCTTAACAGAGTCAGGAAAATGCTTTCCAGAAAACCTAAACAAGGAAGGATGTAAAGGAGGAGGTGCAGCATGTCCAGGGAACAGTCCATGACAACGGGTAGGAGGAGTGAATCTTAGCACTCAACTACAAGGAACAGGAACACTACATGAGTGAAAGAGCAAGGACCCTAGACAAGAGACTGAATGTACAGCAGGGACAGATAACATCAGCTTTCTGTGGACACCAGACCAAAACCACTCACAACATCCACTGGAAGAGGTTAAAGGTTACTGACCAGGAGTCAGTGGATGGCTAGAGAAAAATCAAAGAGGACATTCACGTCTGACACCGGAGACAATCTTTGAACAGAGACAGGGGTTACCATCTCCCCCACATACGACAACTGAACTATTTTCATGACAAGTGAGCAAACACAATCCACTAATGAATGCCAAAATTGATCAGTGAGTAGATCAAATGATCATATCAGTGCTTTAGTATATTTTAGGTTTTTTTTTTTCATAGAAAGGAATATTATTGAAAGAAATCCCCCATTTAAATGATTAAAAAAAGTAAATATTCATTGATTATTTGTCTATTATTGGAAAGCTTACTCAACATATGTTCAATTGTATGCTTGGCAGTAGACAAATTTCATATTTGTACATGTTCAGCTGATGTGTTGTTCTCTATGGGTTAAGACAGCAGTTATTTGGAATTATTAGTTGGAACTAAACAAGGTCTCTATTTTCTCCATAATTACTGCACTACAAACTCACATACTTATTTCCAGGGATGTTGTGCATAAATTATTGGGAAATTATTAGAAAAATATGAACCTGTAAATTATAGCATTACCAATAGCTGTTTAGTAAAACCCTGTCCTCATCTACAGTATATCATACAAAAGATGAACAACAATTGCTCTTTTTGGGATCTGATATACTGTATAGAGCAACTGACATATTGGCCTAACCCTAATCTCAACATAATGAGCATGACTGAAGACAAAGAAGGGAGTGCATAGGTTGTAAAGAATTGTAATGTGGCCTGATGGAATAGGAAGTGCAGAGCGCTGGACTTTCCTAGTACTTCTCACAGGGTTTCACTCAGTTTGATGGTTATTGCTTTCACCTCCGAGTACTCAGCCAGAGCATACTCTCCACTGAAAGGACAGAGAAAACACATGAGAGGGTATAGAGAATTCACAGTGAACAGGAATAACGGTAGAAAATTAGAGTGATGGTTCTTACAGCTCTCGTCCGTTGCCTGACATCTTATACCCTCCAAAGGGAGTCTGGGCATGAAGGGCGTTATAGCAGTTTATCCTTAACAGAAAGAGAGAGATAGAGACAAGCAAGCATAGATTTGATTTTACTTAATTTGTTAAGTAAACATACCCATTTATTGATTTTATTTATATGATTTCTTAATAAATCCTTTACCGGTAGTGAAAAAAAGGCCTGCTGAAAGAATAGTTCAACAATTTGGTTTCATTTCATGTGTAAAACAAAAATGATTATCATCAGTGTCACACCTGCGCTTTAGAATGGAACTTAACACCCCATTTTAGATTGTCTCAAATCTAGTGAGTTTTAAAATATTAATGCGAATCAGAATCAGGTTTATTGCCAAGTAGGTTTTCACATACAAAGCACTTGCAAGTGTTCTGGTGCATAACAATAAACACAGTAAGAACAAGATATAAAAAAGATAAAAGCTAATTTTTCAAGTCAGGAAGCAAAAATACAAAATTGACAATAAAATATGGGGGAAAATATTATAAAAAATATGTACAATATAACTTTTTGGTTGTTTTCTTTAAATGAAGGATGCAAAGTTTTGTGAAGGAATGCACAAAATATTGTCCACAGAATGTGCAAACGTTCACAGTATGAAGTATAAATTAAACGCTCAAACAAAGTAGCGTTAATGTAATGCATTGAGTCAGTGTGTGGTCTTTACAGGCCAGTAATTTTATATGGTTTTTTTTACAGCATTTTGAGAGGAGTGCTCATTTTTAAAGTTGGGATATAAGAAGAATTTGTGAATATGGATGGTAGAAATTGGTTGAGCAAGCAAGGCACTTTAAAAATGTTGTGAGTCTTGTATGATGATCCTGTAGCAGCACCTCACAAAATTTACACTACTTAATCAGTTAATGTTTGAATTTTGTCCAATAATGCAAATGTCATTTTTAATGAATAATGAACAGGGAAATCCAATGCCTGCCCAAATATTTTCCTCTGCTGTCAGGACTGTGAATAGGGACTTACCAAACAGTGCCAGTCTCCATGGCTGCAGACACAGTCAGAGCTCTGTCCATATTCGTTGTGAAGACTGCTGACACCAGGCCATATTGTGAGCTGTTTGCTCTTTCTATGACCTCCTGCTGGCTCTCAAAGCTGAATATACACTGCACTGGCCCAAAGATCTGTGAAGGGAAAGATATCAGTAAAGACCAGTCACATGTACAGAGAACTGAGTCACACAGTACAGTTCAATTCTTGTGTTTGCTGCCCTCTCTGACTGCCATTCATTCAAAATAAATAGCATGAATGTATAATATAAACTGAGAAAATAATAACAAATAGTTTAAAAAATATATAGAAATAACTGTACAATCCAATATGATACATAAATACAATTCTGTACTGTAAGCCAGATGTGCTTTTTCGCAAATGCATTTCCATTATTATATATAACATTTGAATACATACAACAGAATGGTTATGAGCCCATTGGTTGTAATGATACCGTGACAGTTATACACAGCTCATAATACTAATGCAAGTGAATTATACCATTATCATGTCTATCATCACAAGAAAATTATTTAAAAAACACAATGTCAGATGTGTAATTTCTGATAGTAACTATAAAGTTAAAAATTAAACATTTGTAGAAAACCTCAAATCAAATCTGTAAAGTATGCAATGGAGAAAATGTTTAGATTTTTATTTTAAGTACATGCATATCTAAGTACATAAAGAATCACAATGGTTAATTTAGTAAGTTATTGAAAAGGTGTTACAGCAAGCCTCTAGAGCTGTGAAAATTTGATATGCAGGATGATGTTGGGGTTATTGGACAGTACGGAAGCTAATATAGATGACTACGGATTTTTTAATCTCTGGATCACACAAAAATACGACAACATTAACTGTTTATATCTGGTTGCTAAAAGATCAGTTTATAAAGAAGTGGAGCAGTGAGCTACAAAACTTGTCAACATTTGATATTTACATTAAATTTAAAGGTATAATGTAGGTATTCTTGCAGGAAAACTGAAATGACAGAAATGCTATTTTTAACTTTAACCCAATAACAATAAATAACAAACGCAAGAATCCTCAAAGTAACTGGAACATTATTGTTTGAATGTAGGAATAAAGAATATGTTCCTGTATTGGAAAATAGTTTTTGTATCATGTATACTATCATCCATATTAAGTCAAGGTTAGAGGTAATATTTAAAATAGTTGCCTTTTTGAATAATGTCCTTTCTTTGAATGATTTAGTTAACACTTAATTGCTGCTATGTGTCATTGTTTTGTAATCTTTCTATTGTATCTGATATGTATGTATATGTACTACATACCATGTAATTTGGATAATACACTGGAATCTGAAATACCTGAAATAACTATCTTTTCGTGCCTATAATCACATGACAAATAACTAGTGACAGAAAAAAAATAAAAGACCAAAGACTGTTCAGCACTTTAGTTTCCATTTATACACATGTAGAGTCTTATATTTATAATACTTAATGACAATATGGTGCAGTAAATCTTTCTTACTCCATTGTAAATATACTGTGCAGACAAGTTTTGCTGTACCCCACTGTACTTGACTTTAACTTCTGGTAGAGCTGTGCCGAGCAGATCCTAACGATTATATAACGACTAAACTATATAAATCAAATTCCAATCCTACTGTGTTTTGTAGATGTCAGTCTGCTCATGTTGCAGTGCTGCTACCCCTTATGACAGCTGGGCTCTACGGTGCAGACATCTTGCTGCATATCAACGTGAATATAAGTGTGTGATTGTGAAAAGTTACTTGGGTGATCCGGTAAGTGAGTCTGGGTTTTGAAGTTGGCAAAATACACAAATTCAATACGGCTTGTGGTATTTAAAAAATTATACTATGGCCGGTGACTGTATTAAAATGCAGTTCCTGTAGTGGATCGCTAGGTGTCACTATCCCCACATGGGATAGTTGCTCAACTGGCAAATGAAACTAGTACCATAATGAAAACTATTTTCATCCAATCAAGAGTGCTTAGTCACCGGGGTTTCGGGCTTTCCCAGAAATTCACCATCTGAGCACACTGACTTGTGCTTGTGTCACACAAATGTGTGCACACATGGATAATTTGCTGTGAAGCTTCAACTTTATGAGAGGCAAATTAGCGATGGCAACTCTGTGGGAAAATATCTCCTTTTTCCCAGACGTCAACATTCCTATGAAAATGGGAAAATATGCGACTGTGCATACATCACTGATAACTGAATTTAACCAGCACTTTTAAGATTTTGTAGACATTAACCTGTTCTCAAACCCTGTCTGTTGATATGAAAGCAGTACAAGAAGACATGCAGTAGCTTATTAAAATTAAATGTGATGATACACACTGAAGTTGCCTTCTGCTGCTCGCACTGTCAGAGTTAGATGCACTGATTCTGAGGAATATTATCCTGTTTTGAAGTGAGAAACAACGACCAGTCCTATTGCAGACATACCTGCTGCAATCAGCTACTACGTGGTGATCTTTTTTCAAGTACAAATAGGCTATACATAATAATGACAGAGCCAATATGAACTAATTTTACCGTGCTGTAATGTTATTGCTTACTATGTCTGCAGAAAAGCAGTTAGGTTCACATCAAAGGTATTTCACAATATTTGCCACAACATCTGTAATAGGGCTGGTAGTACCTCAAAATAAGTGCAAGGTAGCTAGTGAACAACATCACTAATCAGAGACAGATCATCATAATCATGCTCAAAGAGTGTTATTCCGTGTCAACGTTCCCAACCGGAAAACACTCAAAAAGTGTTTTTCTGAAGATTCACGTGAGTGCTGTGTGATGCCACTAACTGCCATGGAGTAGGCCAATATTATCGATCCTAAAATTGCTGGGAAATGTAAAGATGCAATTTCCCCAGATGAGGCCATGCCAAAAGGATGCTCAGCTTTTTAGGCTGTACTGTCAAAGCCATTAGGAGTGATATTTACTGGTAAGTGAAATTTAATAGTGATAAAATCATCTTACTGCAGATTCAAGTGTGTATTGCTTAAAACTCACTAGTTTAAATCTCCTAAATTAAAAGGCTCATGGCCCAGGACTTTCTACTTTCTCTCCATGTCCCTGTTGGTCTGTGTGGACAGACTGTGTGTTGTGAGATAATGGAAGTGGCAGTGGCATATACAATGACAATGGTAGTTGTTCTTTTAATACATTTTATATTTGGGATTTATCTAAATAACAGTAATATCATATTACAGGGTAGGATAACATGTGTTCCATGAGTCTGGTTATAGGTTTATATTGTACTGTTTTGTCTGTTTCTTTTTCTTCCTGACAAGACTATGCTATGAGATAAGTTTGTTATGATATGGTGCTATATATATAAAACTGAAGTGAATTGAAGACCATGTGGTTGAAACGGTGTACAGATAAAGGATTTTGAAGCCCATTTCTGCCAGGAAAAGAAAAAAATAAAATATGTCTTTGGTGCATTAAAAGCACTGTTACACAGACTGTCAGACTTACACCCACCCCTGTCTGTCAAGTTAATTTGTAATGACGTAAAACAAGTTGTAACCTCTTCCTTGGCGATGCGCATGTGGTCTTTGACCTCGGAGAAGATGGTGGGTTGAATGAAGAGGCTCTTCTCGCTCACAGCTGCGCCTCCATACTCCAGCCTGGCTCCCTCCTTCTTCCCACTCTCTATCAGATCCATAATCTTGTCAAACTGCTGTTGGTCAATCTGGAGACAGCATCAGACAGACAAGTGGCAAGGAGATAGTTTAATAATACAATTTGAAAATTGAAATTCACTTGTTTGCTGTCCTTAAACAGAGTAAAATGATGCAGTAAGATTAACATAAGGTTGATTTTAATCGAGCCAGGCTAGCTGTTTTTACTAATCTAGGTTAACCATGCATTGACACCAGTTCTGTACTTAACACACATACAGTACATGAGAATGATATCAATCTTATCATCTCACTCTCTTATTCTTATTCTCTCACAAGAAAGTGAATAAACTGTGGTCCATAAAAAAGTGTCTATAGAGCAGGGCTCATCAACTACATTTGTCCAAGGGCCAGAAATTTCCAAAGCAGACACTGTGGGGGCTGGACTTTTAAATTTATATATATAAATATAAAACTCTCCCAGTTTGGAGGTCATAGCCCTGACTGTTGCCTTCACTTTCCACATGTTCTCTAGCTCTTCTTTCAGCCCTTGGTATTTCTCAGGCTTCTTGTATTCCTCCTTCCTGTTGTTGCTGTTGCTTGGGATTGCTACATCTATCACTACTGCTTTCTTCTGATGTTTGTCCACCACTACTATGTCCGGTCAGTTCGCCATCACAAGTTTGTCAGTCTGTATCTGGAAGTCCCACAGGATCTAAGCTTGGTCATTCTCAACCACCTTCGTAGGCGTGTTCCATTGTGTCCTTGGGACATCCAGCCCATATTTGGCACAGATTTTCCTGTACACTATGCCAGCCACTTCCCTACTAGCAAGTGGCTGGCATACTGTACAGGAAAAACACCCCACCGTTATGTGCTGGATTGTTTCAGGGGCATCTTTGCACAGTCTGCACCTGGGGTCCTGCCTGGTGTGGTCGATCCCGGCCTCTATGATCTTGTGCTCAGAGCCTGTTCCTGTGCTGCCATGATTAGTGCCTCTGTGCTGTCTTTCAATCCAGCCTTTTCCAGCCACTGGTAGCATTTCTCGATATCAGCCACTTCTTCAATCTGCCGGTGGTACATACCGTGCAGGGGTTTGTCCTCCCATGATGATACCACCTTCGCCTCTTCCCCAATGGGCTTCTGCTGCTTGAGGTATTCACTAAGCAACTCATCACTTGGGGCCATCTTCCTGATGTACTCATGAATCTTTGTTGACTCATCTTGGATAGTGGCTCTGATGCTCACTAGTCCTCGGCCTCCTTCCTTACTCTTAGTACTTGGACTTGGGGTGAAATCCTCCATGCATTGTGAGGAACTTCCTGGTCTTTATATCAGTGGCCTCTATCTCCTCCTTTGGCCAGCTTATTATGCCAGCGGGGTATCTGATGACGGCGAAGGCGTAGGTGTTGATAGGTTGGGCCTTGTTCTTCCCATTGAGCTGACTTCTCAGGACTTGCCTTACTCTCTGGAGGTATTTGGCTGTTGCTGACTTTCTTGCAGCCTCTTCATGGTATGGTGTAGCTGTCCTCAACATCTTCTAGGTCACCTTCTTACCAGTCTAATCCCTTTAATTCTGACTACCTACCTACGGAATATATATATATATATATATATATATATATACACAGAGGTCTGCCATAGAGTAAAGTGGGCCTACAGAACTTACAGACACCTAGGTATTTCAATATTAGACTTAAAGACGCTATAATTGATATTGTTATAATAACAATGTTTCAAATGACAATGAGACAATGCAATAGACCTCACTCGAAGTGACCCAAATTTGGACGTACCCTCACCTTTACTGAGCTTCATAGTGAGTTTTAGCTCATTATTTCGCTGGTATTACACCATATTCTGTGACCATCATAAAGTGTGACCATGTGGTGCACTGTGCAGATGTTACTTTGTATAAGTGGTTGTTGCTATTAATGTTATTCCATTCTCTAAAACGGGTGAAATAAAGGCAAGGTACTGATAATGTTGCATATTCTTGGTAAATTTCCAGTTACAGTAGAGTTAGGGTTCTGATGGCTTTTGTCATAAATAATGTCCTTCATTCTGCTTCATTCTTGTGTTGATCCCTATTTTAAAGAATGTAAGAGAAATGCCAAGTACTGGATAATGTAGCAAATGTTTTTGTTTTTTATTTCCAGGTAGCTAAGCTGAAGTACAGCTGAATGAAAGTCACAATTCCAGGCACAATTTCTAACAGGTCATCAGAAATTGAACAAAAATATGTAAATATTGTCAGGTACCCTACCCATTTTAATGACTGAACAAGGTAGGAGCAACTGTGGTCACACTTTACGATGCTCGCAGACTGTAACACTGGTCCGCAACTTAACTGTTTTGGTTCACTCTCACCATTCATACCGTTGTTTTATTACATTGCACCAAATGGAAGACAGATACAGTTAGCGACTAGCTGGTAATAATATAGCCCTGTGGAAGCTCCCATAGAAAAGCTCAGGGAAGCAACTGTGCACTGCTCTTCAACGAAAGTGTGAAGTTAACCATACATTTGCCAAACCAACCAGTTAGTCCTCATCTTTGTATGATAAACCATAAATCTCATCTTGTGTGGCTGGTACAAGTAAGCTTTCTAGTGCAGCCTCTTCTTTGCCTCATTGTGGTGCACCAAGATGCAATGAGCTCATCACTGACCACTCAGGCCTGGGGCAAAAAAACACCTACTGGTACTTGATGATTGGTGAAAATTGCAGTTGTAGTGGATGCATTTCCCTCAAATGACAACAAGGGGCAACAAAGCTAATTTCACACATGAAAACAAACGTATACAAGCAAGGCAGAGATGATTTTATGCTTTATCAGACGTATTCTGAGAAAATGGAACCTTGTGGGTCTGTCTCCGAACTGGGCTAGTGAACATAACAGAGCATTTCCCATGAGAGTTGTTAGAAAAAACAGAAACATAGCTAAAAGAGAGTGAATATTGGACTAGAAACACAACTCCAAATCAATGATCATGTTGCTCTGGATCTACTGGATGTGTAAATAAGCAACTGTTTGCTAACAAGTTTGTCATATCAACTTAAAAGGTGATGCTTCATCAAAGTTGCTGCTCCCAAGTGTCCAAAAAATTCAACTATTCCATGTTTAAGCACTTCGTGTCAATTTGTATTCTATGATGTGTGTGAATGTGAATATGTTTACCTACCTGTGGCCCGTGTGATGTCTGGGGGTCCAGCGGGTCTCCTATGACAATCCTCTTGGCATTTTCTATACTGCGATGCACAAACTCTTCATGAATACTTTCCTCCACAAAGATACGTGATGCAGCCGTGCAGCACTGACCCTGGTTATAAAAAGCTCCTTTCTGGGTTTCCTCCACAGCTAGCTGCACTATAGACACACACACACACACGCGTGAACTCACATACAGATACAAACTGGACAAGAGCAATAAACAAAAACCACTCTAACATTTAAGGACAATTTTTTCAAAAGAAAATTACACCTTCTCAAGTCCATTATGTATCATCAGTCTGGGATGTTCAATGCATTCCAGGAGTCGATGGTGAGTTGATTTTCACCATGATAGGAAGAGGGGAGGCGGACTCTGTTTATACCAATGATACTTGGTGCTTAAACATAGTCAAGGTTGATGGTCAAGGTTGATGGTCAAGTCATCATGGTATTTGTATTGAAAAACACTTTGCAAAGCTTTGAGGAGTACAGTGGCACAGACATAGGCGTGTCCAGAGGGGGGGCCTTGGGTGGCACGGCCCACCCTTGGAATCTGATTGGCCACCCCAGGTGCCACCCTGCCAGCCGAAACTATGATTGGCTTACGGCCAAGTCAGAGGCGGGACCCCGTTCGAACAGTTTGACGAGGCCCGAAATTTCTTTGTGGTCTTGACATCTGAGATCCCGGCCGCTACTTGTCGCTGACAAATGAGTATAATTTCTGATCCATCTGCGACTGTGGTTAAAAACGTTTTAGCTGTGTAACATTAGTAAGCAAATAAGTTCCCCTGTCTCGTTCAGTGTTCATGATAATGTTATGCAGGGGGCGGCTGTGGCTGAGAGGATGGTGCGGTTGTCCATTAACCCCAGGGTTGGTGGTTCGATCCCAGCTCCTGCTGCCCACATGTCGAAGTGTCCCTGGGCAAGACACTGAACCCCGAGTTGCCCCCGATGGAGGCCAGCGTGGCAACTGTGTCCCCGTCGGTGTGTGAATGGGTGAATTAGACTACTGTTCAAACTTAGCTACTTAGCGCTTTGGGAACCGTTCCGGTTGAAAAGCGCTATATAAGAAAGAGTCCATTTACCATTTCATCTTGGCTTGTTAGCAAACCTGTCGTCAACACCGATTATTGTCAACGACGGTGACGCTAACTGTATAAATACTGTATGTCTTGTGTCACTTTGTAGGTCTAAGTAAGTTTACTTTTAACGTTTCACAATTAAATATATTGTTCAATATACACTATACAGTGACATGTGCCTGATAGGCCTATTTGTTATAATTAAACTTTAAACACAGGAATGTGACATTAGGCTATTAAACAGTGGTAGAAGTACTCAGATCCTTTAATACTAAGTAAAAGTACCTATACAGCAATGTACATATACTCACAAGTAAAAGTCCTGCATGTAAAATCCTACTTAAGTAATAGTACAGTATTGTTTGGGCT
>JAVQJF010002316.1:0-23211 GCA_036023855.1 Gadopsis marmoratus
CTGCGCACTCGTTGACATCTGCGGTCACTGCGCCACCTAGTGACAGGGAGAGGTATGGGCTCTCAGCGCCCGAGGTCGCTGCGCGCGTGCCCTGACGTGCACGTGTCCCGACGTGCACACACCCCGACGTGCACAGGTCTGCGAGGGCCCGTTCAACGCTGCTTGCAGCTTTAATATTATTATTATTATTCCTTACAGATGTGGTTGGATGATTTGCCGTCCTAAATGCAGGCTGGCAGTGGCAGGGAGGTTATGTAGAACCTAAAATTACATTTATTCCCTTCAGGGTGTCAGAGTGACTTACAGCTCTTAATGAATGTTTGTGTGCTGAACTTTTCATCACCATCAAAATGACACATTCAGAAAGAATTAGAGCAATAACAGAACACCCTCCCGTCCCTTTTTTTTATGTGAACGTTGTGAATCTATTAGACTGAGGTAAAGCCTGATTTATAGTTTTACTCATAACTGGTGCAGAGTGCAGAGCCGCTTTACTAAAATGACTAAAAACAAATAACTTACTTCTCACCACCTCCAGTGGGCCGAAAAATGTTTGGTTTTCTGTTGCCAGATTTTGAGACTCCAGTCTCTTGAGATTTCCGCCCCCACCCAAGTACAGTGGACGTGAATGAAATTTTGTTGATGCTCACAAAATTGAAGAATTATATTTGATTAAATCTAAAGCAACCTGTCTTTCTAGGAAAACTGATCCTGTTACTCTGGATAATCCAAAAACCTCGCTGTCAACAATTCGAAGGGACTACTTGTACAGTATAAAATACTGCAATGACACGTTGCATTTTTTAAATATATTTTTTAATAGCCTGTCTCCAGAACTCTCAAGAATCTTATTTTCTCAGCGGTTCAAATGTCTGTAGGTCTGGTGTTTCTCCCAATTGGAGAAACAATCAACCAAACAGAGCTTTGTAGGTGGGTTTGGGAACGGGTATGTCGTCTTCCTACGCCAGAGCCATAAAGATGGCTAAATCCATGAAAAAATAATGACAGAATTTGGCACTCTGCTATGATGTCATTTGCTGCTGATTCATTTGGGTAAAACAACACAAAATAATCCCAATCCAAAACATGAAATCTGTTTACATGCACACAATGTCAAGCTGAGTGACTAAAATGAAACAAAATGGCAATTCAGTCTAATGCCTTAATGCTGCAAACAGCAGGAATGACATTGTGTTCACCTCCACTGTATTGAAGAGGCAGAAGAATTCAGAGAAAGAAATCTCAAAACCTGGGCAAATACAACCAGTGCTACCTGCATGGCTAGATAACACTAGAGATCCTTTAAACATCTCACAACCTTGTTTTTGGGGGGGGGGTTACACAGACTTGGGAATATCAAACTCCTGACTCCACCAGTGAGATCCACCAAGACAGCAGAGTTGACCTCACTGTATTTAAACCAGATCCCACATACTTTCCTGTGTGCCTCATAATGCTGGATCGTGACATCAGAGGGCTTCAGAGAACCACGGCTGTGTCGGGGGGCCAGTGCGGTCACAGCAACTTAATCATAACACAGCAACAGTATCGCAATCACTTTGATTGGGACATATACACGCTCGCTCAAAAACACACTTGAATGCTGAATGCAAGAGGATTGCTCTGAAGATGTCATCTGTTACAGGTTACAAGTTATTTGTAATCAAGTTTTGATTTATTTAGAAAAAAGAACAAAGACTTTAGTTTTAGTCTTACTGTCAAATGCGGCATGCTGTAACAGAGTTCTGCACTGATCTGTGTTGACAGCTGCTCAGTGGAAAAACACACAAGGCTTCAGTCATTCTGCAGAGAAAATCAAACACACCTAGTAATCATGAGTAAAATGACAACAGTGTGAACTCTGTTTTCTCTAGACGTTATCTGTGTGTGTGTGTGTGTTTGTGATTCATCTTGACTGTTCCAACAGACATCTGGAAGTGTTGCTCAATGGTACACCCACAGCTGGCTGATAGTGAATCTGAAGTAGCACTGTGTGGGAAGATGGTGGGTGAGGATGGGTCCATTTGATGACAGTGGTACAAAGCTTGGTGATCCATATTGGATACATCAGTCGCTGTCCTTATTTGCTCCCGCTTTCCCATTGTACGTGTCAGATTCTCCCACTTCATATATATACAGATTCTCTGTGTCCCTGACTCACTTGTATCTCTGTGTCTGCAGGCATGTTTTTCAGACGGTACCATGGCTGAGGGAAGCTGCTTCGGAGCATTGTAGCTGTTTGGGATGACCGTCAAAGAAGAAAAGGGGAAAGCAAAGAAGAATCGTGAGAGGAGGGGAAACATCTGCTCAGAGAGGATAAGATCAGCAGCCCATCTGGATCTGAACAGGGAACCTACTGGACCTTTCTCTTTTTAAGGAAAGGAATTTAAACTCCCCAATATCAGTGCTCTGTCACTTTGAGGAGCTTTAAAGAGCTTCGATAATTTAAAGTTTTTTTTATCAGGGGTTGTTACCATCTCAAAAAGACTCATCGCAATGTGCCAGGTTATTGTAACATGCCGCTCCATGCTCTGGATGCTGCTCAGTATTATAGTGGCCTTTGCTGAGCTCATTGCTTTCATGAGCCCTGATTGGCTGCTGGGAATCCCTCGGTCGGATTCCAGTGCGAGTGGAGTGGGAGTGGACTCCGGGGCGTACCGGCCGTCTCTCGGCCTCTACAGCCGCTGCCTTCGTGTCGGGATCCGGGGAATAGGGGTGAGCTGCGGGCCGTACGCCGGGACATTTGGAGAGGTGGCCAGTGGCTTCTGGCAGGCTGCTATGTTGTTTCTGGCAGCAGGGATTGTAGTACTAGGAGTAGTGGCCTGTATCTCCATCTTCAGCCTGTGCTTCCAAAGTATCCTGAAGAAGAGCATATTCAACATCTGTGGACTGCTCCAGGCTATCGCAGGTGAGGCTTATGTGTGTTTAGTACATGTCTGACACAGAAAAACGTAATCCTGTGTCCAGATGTTCCACATAAAGTGTGCTCTTAGAAATCAGTTGTACTCAAATTGGAATGTATTTTATTCTTAGAATTTTTTCAGCACTTTGGCTTTATTCCATACTGGACAGGAGAGATAGTCAGGACACACGGGAGGACAGTGAGAGGGATGTAACAAACGTCCCCAGCTGGAATCAAACCGACCACTAGGCAAATAGGACACTAGAAGTACAGTAGAATGTATGAATTGCACATGGCGTTCTTATTCTTTAATATATACAAGATGAAGATCCACTATAGTTTCTGCAAAATAGATGTTTGAAGGGAAGTAAATGCTGAAAAAAATGAATTAAATTGTTGGCACTTTTTTGTTGACACTACAAAAAATATTTAGTGCTGATCATGTCATACAATGATTTCGCCCTAAAACATGGATGAAAAGGAATTAAGTTATCCCAAAATGTGCATCCTCTAAACGTCACTGAGCTCTGAAGAAGCAGTGAAGAACCACGACAAGTCGAACAGTTGCTACAGAAGCTAATAATAATGTGGGATTTGTGATAGTTTAGTGGTTACACGCCTATCTATCATTGACATCCGTGCAATGGCGGACAACTCAAATGCTTGTCGGCTGAAAGATAGATCAGCAGGGATTGAGTCACCACGTTCCCAGCTGCACTGTGATCTGTTTGTGCGTTCAGGCCCGATGTTTACATGTACCTGACTAAACCCCTCGGCTCATTGTCTACTCTCCCTCCAGGCCTGTTGCTGATGGTGGGCCTCATGCTGTACCCTGCTGGTTGGGGTTCAGAGAAGGTGATCGACTACTGTGGCACTGAGGCCTTGCCCTTTAGGCCGGCGCTGTGTTCACTTGGCTGGGCGTTCTACGCGGCGATTGGAGGGACGCTGGCATCCTTCCTGTGCGCCGTTCTGTCCGCACAGGCTGAGATCGCCACCTCCAGCGATAAGGTTCAAGAGGAGATTGAGGAGGGTAAGAGTCTGATCTGCCTGCTCTGAGCCTTCAGAAACCTTAAGGAAACTCAAGGAAATATATTGACACCTGAACATCTCAGTGGAGGAAGAACAGACATTTCTCGAGGGATTTTCTTCTTGATAGCTAATTGTTGAAAAGATAGAAGCCTTGGTAACAGCTCTTGAATTGTTAGACATGTTCTCTTGTGAAACTTGCTGAAGCCTACCTGATACCAAGACCAAGGAAAAAATTTATTATTCACTTCTACAGCTTCAGGTTAAACGGCCACTGTTCAGGTTACCTGAACACTGTTTTTGACCAAGATACTGATTATTTTTGTAATAATTTGCCTGAAACAAACCACTGTACTGATGGAGCAGGAGATTAGTTAAACAATTGGTAGTGGATATGCCATTAGTGTTATTGTGGACAGGTTAAACACCGTCAGTAAAACAGTGTGTAACGTTATAATAATGTTAATTGACACGGTTCACCTGCAAACCTCAACAAACCACTGAATATTAGCAGATGTGTCCACTAAAGTGCCCAACAACAGCTTGCATATGTTCTGTGAGTGTGTGTGTGTGTGTCTTATAGACATTAACTGTCCACGTTTCTAAATGTCCACATGCTCCGATTCTGTGGCACAGCAGGACAGTAAGGCTCTGTAGCTAACTTTAGATTTGCCACATAGAGGACGTGCTCACTTTAAAGAGAGTTCCTCCTGTTAAATGGGTTGTTTGTGGGTCCATTGCAGCTTATTAACTGGCGGAGTGTGTGCAGAGAAGGAACAGGGACTTTGCCACATGTTTCACTGTGGTGAGCTTTCACAAGGGGATGTTTGCTCACAGCGAGATAAAGCAAATGGCAAGTTACCTCACACACCATACATGCAGATCTGTTTGGTAAAAACAGTTAAAAGTGAGTACAAAATCAAAATCTCCCAATGGGTCATCAGTGTTGCCATTTCAGTGTGTTTTTTCAAAGTTGATTAAGGCAGACCTTTTTTTTTTTTTGTCTGGTACTTTTGGAGTATTCCTAAAGATCACCTGATATATTGGCCATTAATTCACTTCGCATAGCTAAATTTTTTGTTTGCTTGTTCTAATATTTTTTCCAACAACTCCACCATATTAAGTTGCTGAAAATGTAACATCATTTGATTACTTTTATTCATTGTAGATGAGACGTGCAATAATTCAAGTACAGTGTGTTTGCTGAGAGTGACATCATGACATGGATTTGTATAAAAAAAAGCATTTCTAGTCTGTCTGTGCTTAAAGTAATTTTGACTGTCCACTGTTTTTGTTACATTAACAAAAGAGTAACAGCATTTGTGGCACATTGTATGATGCTGCATCTGTGAGAGGTTGACATGTGTGAGGAAAGATAGTCTGTACTTTGTACTCTAATAAACCAGGCCTTCTTTATTAAATCCAACCGTGATAAGTTTGTAAAACTTTTCTTTTACTCTGATGTGCATACATTCCTACTTTTATGTCTATTTCCTGATAAACCCAAATGTCCTGAGGAAACACCGACACCTAGAGTTGGAAAGTAGACAATACAGAAGAGTAGTTTACCAGCGCTTCCCAACCAGAGTTGCAAGATAATTTTCTTAAATACAGTTATGTTTTACTTCATCAGTCCCCTTTAAATTAAAGAGTTTGACCAGTGAATACCAACTTTGTGGTTGAACTCCTCGCAACTCCTGCAAACTGACAAGGAGTCACTAGACAGGGTTTGTTTTTAAATGGTCACAAGCCGAAAACGCTGTGAACTACTGGCTTATACCACTGATCCTAAGCAAATATCTGGTAAGAATTTTGGCTTTAAGTGAAAATGACAAACCATCAAGACTTGATTCTAGTCATTTGTTTGACAAAGTTATGTAACTGCATAATGGCTTTCTTAAAATCCAAATATTTTTTTCAAATTTTATTTCCTGTTAATACCATAAATATACAAAACTCAAACTATTTCACATGCAACAAAGGCCAGACAAGAGTGCATTACGTTTTCTTTTTACACGTGATTGATAATGGGGATCAAATTTTCAACTTTACAAAATATACAAGTGTCCCTTTTTCAATGAGTTTCTTCTCTGACTCTGTGAAATAGCATGGTCTGTGCCAGCAAACTTCAGACACATCTTTCTGTACTGCAGACCAGCTCGCCAAATACATCAAGAAATGACCCACTGTGGCTGTTATAGGTACATACATGGGAGTCATGTGGGTGATTGTGGCAAAGAAAAGTTGTGTAATATCGTAAAGTAAAACATGGCAAGGGAGCACATCACAAAGATTCAAAAACAAATCTATATGGACATTTGGTAGATTTCTCACAGTTTTTCAGGACACAGAATAACACTTGAGGGAGATTTTTTCCCCTCCCCCTTTTCATTCCAATCATACACACATCCTCATCCGCACGAGCACACCTCTTGCAGGGTCAAGTTGCAATGTCGTTAAACACCTTGAAATCTAGCTGATGCTATGATCATGTCAATACAAAACCACAAACATAATGCATGTCAAATCAAACCAAAAAGAATTGACTTAAATTACACGATAAATAAAAACATGTTTTGTCCTTTGCACTAACTTCAACACAACACAAGAAATGCGCAATGACTTTAAAACTAAATATTTACAAACAAAAACAATACTGCCGAGATGAAGTGTTATGTCGTGACAAATTATTGACCTTCGACTTGGTAACGCTCACATGAGTATTTTGGCCGATATAACATTCAGTCCACACATTCGCAGCAAGCGCAGTACCAGTCATCTTTCATGCACATATTCAGACACTCACCACTGCTATGAGAGGTGCTAAATCATGACACAAATGTAACCCACGTCCACAGTTCACTTCCGTAGCAGTAGTCTGTACAACTTACAGCTGAATAACACTGTTATTATTGTATACAAATGAATGTATCTTAGTGATATCACTGAAGGTGCATCAAGTCCAATCCTCTGTTTTCTTAATGTTTTCATTTTGGCTATGAATCCTTTGATGCCAGTAATCAAATACTGACAATGGGAAATCACTGGAGTTTTTTTTTTCTGTAAAAATGCAAACGGACCGTTAGTGTATGAAGTGTACATATACACAGTATCAGTGATTTTACCATTTTATGTTTGCAGGTTAATCTCAAGAAAAGTCATAGCTTTATCACTGTCCAGGTCATCTTCTGTGAGAAGATGTATGGTGTGTGTCCTTTTCAACAAGAGACATGACAGCATGAGGCCACGACCAAGCGGTCTCAGATTCACATAAAGCGTTAGTTTTTAACCAAGTGGGAAGGGCTACAAAAACAACTGAGGGAGAACCACATAGTAGTCTGTTAATGTCATACATACGTAAAGGAAGATGCGAATATTTCTCAAGTTTTTTTTCCCCCTTTAGTGCACCAGGCCATGAAAGAATCCGACTGATTGAACCTCTTTTAGGTTTGCGGTGAGAACTGGTGACCTACTGACCTATGCGTTCGGTGCGTCTTCACAAATAGATCCAAACATCAATCAGTCAAGCAGTCACTGGAACATGCAATAACTTTGCAGTTCATGTCTCACGGAAACCAGGGGAAATAACTAGGCAGACATTCCCCCAAAACCAGCTACCACCTGTGGCCAGAAAAAAGGGGCTAATAGTGGCTACCTTGAGTGTGCAAAACATGCATGTCGTTATCATGCTGTCAAATCCTGGTAAGCCAGGGAGATGCTGGCCCAGCCCACGTTGCCAATCAAAGTAGCACACAAGGTGGGAATAATTGTTGAACTGACAGGTGTCGCTGGAGCACTGCTGGGAGCTGCAGGCAGGTCCTTCAACAAGAACATACCGACATTTCTATTACTATGGAATACCAGGATGGGTTTTGTCAAGAGTCTCAGAATAGAAGCACAGGTATGGGACGTGGTACAATTTTCTTAAAGTGGTGTACACATTCACACGCAGGCCCAGTCATTCAAACATATACTGTACTTTCGGTGTGTGACCAAAGAACTTTGTGCAAAACACCATGATCAGATTATCACTTTTCATGACTCTATACTGTATTAACCAGGAAGGAAGATGTTTGGAGGTTATCACCATGACAAAAATAAGGTATGTTGGAGCTGTGACCTCTGCCTGAGCTAGGGTCACCTCAAGGGGACAGAAGAACTGGGATAAGTGAGATTAAATCCCACACACTCAGAGCACACCTTGAGTCACTTAGTGGATGTTTCAAGTGATGTGAGCAGACAGTTATCTGACTGAAAAGCAGAGAGGAAGGACGTAGGAGAGTTTTTACTGAAACTTGATTTTTAAGTGAAGGTGGACAACTCTGGTCACTTTATCTAACCAATTTCTGGTCTCTGGACTCTTTCCAGGTTATAAGCACAGTGTGCAGGGCAACCTTAGCATAACAACATTCATGAATAGAACCAACTTGATCTGAGAGCCTGCAGGGCCGGAGTTGTGCACCTCCAACTTTTGAGTGTGTGTGTGTGTGTGTGTGTGTGCGTGTGTGTGTGTGTGCATGTGTGTGTGTGTCAGTTTATGGCTGAGGTTTGAAGGCCCCACGAGCAGCACTGGTTGCAGCATTAGCGGCAGCGTTGGCGGCTGCAGTCTGAACGGTCTTGTTAGACATGACCCCGGTCGCAAACTCCTGCTGAGCCTTCTCAAAACTAGCACCGGTGGTACGATACAGTGCGTGCACCTGGAAAGAGAAGAGGAGAAATTTAGTTGGAATCAAGTCATGTGATTTCAATCTACCACAAGGCCTTCAACACATCACTGAATGACTCAGTTAAGCAGATGTTCCACTTCCTGGCTAATCACAACATTAGTAGTGAATAATAAAGACACACAGTATTCTGTTTATTGTTAAAAGCTTGGACTCACACTTTCTGTCACTGTCAGTATGTTAGAGTACATCTGTCCTCTCTTCAATATTCAACATTAACATCAACATTTGCCTCATTAACCTGTTTTAACATTATTTTCATGGGCTGTTCCTCATAATGAGATGTCTAGCTAATGCCACTGAGTTTCTTGCATCTCAGGTAGAGTCTATTAACACGCAGCAACTGGTGCTGACATGTTGGAGTGATTGTGTTACCTTTTTAAACATAATGAGTGAGCCCACAGACAGTGCAGTGAACAGAGCTGCAATCAGTAACATGATGATGCCCACTGGGATACTGGTGTTGAGACCAGTTAAAGCTGCGATCCAACCACTGGCAAAACAAAACAGTGACAAAGTGAGCGAGCTACAGTACACACTCATAAAGGTAGAGAATCCCAAAAAAGCACAAAATACTCACCAGGTTCCCCAGCCAGCGATGCCAATAGTTTGTAGGACGTGAACACCAAACTGACAGATATAGACGAAGAAGAAAACAAAGAAGCGGAATGAACTGTCACTCCTGTAGTGGAGACAGAAAACAGGGTAGTGAGAGAGCAATGTGGAGGCAATAAAATAACATAAAGGCATTTCTTCAACTCTGGATTCATCCTCAATGAAACGTGACTAGTACTTCCTTCAGTGTGTGAAAGTCTGCCTTTATCTGTGTCTTTACTTGGTACTCTCATCCCATACATAGCCCATGGAAAACATTCTTGGGTATTAGTAAGTATAGGGTTAGGAAAGGAGAGGGGCATAAAGAATGAGCTTCTACAACCCCAAGAAATGACAGAATCTCGTTTTTCTTTTTGCTAGTTTCATACTTGGAGAAGTTACTACAGAACATAATAGTTGTCCACAGACACACGTTTCTGCTTCTTTCCACTGCTGTGGAGCAGAAGGCAGTGTTATTTCCCATGTATCAGCTTACCTGAAAGCCCCATAAAGTGGTCTGTACCAGCAGACGAAAGAACAGGGGGTAAACAGCAGGAACCAGAGCATGGCTAGGCCAAAATCAACACCATGAGATCCATCCACACAGAACCAGGCCAGGCAGCCAAACATGTTCACAAAGAGCGTGCCTGCATGAACTGGTAGGAGAAAATTAAGAAGACTTTTTGTCTCATTCCAGAACAATAACATAGTAAACTACAATTTATTTACAACTCACAGCAAAATAAATAAGAATCTCTTTCCTTTCTAACGCCATTGTGATGAATGAGCAGACAAGTGCATCTCAAGTGTCTGCATATATTTTGATGATTCTGAAGTGAGAAACATGAAGAGCAGGTGGCTTCTCTTGCAATGCAATGTGATAAAATGACAACGATAATATTCACTGGTACAGGAGGCAATATATGCCCATTTTTGAGGTGTGTCCGATGATCCACTTACAGATCCAAAGGTTGTACATGATCTTGACGGTCTTTTGGAACTCGACAGGAATGTCCACTGCAATATCATGGTAGAAACATGGGCCAACGGGTAACTTCTCTGGCAGTGGAGGCCAGTTATTCTTACGCCCTGTGTGGACAAAGGCAACAGTTTTTGGATGATTAGCCATTTATAGTATCAAAACGTTTTCACCCTAAGTTAATATACTATGAAGCATACCAATATCAAGTGTGTGTGCAGGAATCAGCACAAACGTTAAATACCTCGTGTTCCAGTTCTTTTGGTTCAATCTCAAGCAATGTGATCAAAATAAGTACATGTGAGTAAAGTACGGATGTGAGTGAACTGAAAAATAGTGACTTTTTATTTTGTTGGAAATAGCATGGATAGCTTTGAAAATGGCCTAGATATTTTGATGGCTCTAATTAGTAACCTTTAGTTGAAAAGCTACTCTACATTTGGTTTAAAACGGATGCAGCATAGCTTTTCCAATCAGAGCTCTTCCCAGTTTCTAGATGCCTTTTGATAATGTAAGCCACGGTGCATAAAGCTCAAAGATACGTTTTTCCACTGTGTCACATTTCTCATAGTACAACTCACCTTTTCTCTGCTGGGAGCTCACATTTGTTTCAGAACAGAGTGTCTAAGATGGCCGTAACCTTAATATTCATGATATTTTGCAAAAGAAATGTAAATATTTTGAATGGAATCATCGCGTTAAGATGATTCTTTTGCTGCAGAGAAAACCCCCACAATGCTTTCCCATCAAGTTTAAGTTTGGTAAAGTCACACTGTTGACACAACCATAATTCACTTAATTCCTTTGCAATCTAAGATAACACTATTTGAAATTTAATTTAATAATTTAAAATACATGCTGTTATAAACCATTGAGGTGCAGTGCAAAGTATGAACCAGAACAGAGTTATTGCTTCAGATATATGTATACCAATGCTTCCATACAATGCTTAACAAATAAATGAACATAGTTTCACGTGTATATAATATGACTCAGAGAGTTTATAATGTTCATAACAAATAGAATGTGAACCAAATGATGTTGTTGCCGTGGTAACACATCAACTTTCTGAGTCATGAATCTAGCTTTTATTGGGAGTGGTCATTCAGACTCTGAGGTTAATGAGGTAAGTAAGTGATTAAAGTGAGCAAGTGACGGACGGACTGACTGACTGACTGACTGACCTCCCGCGGCTCCGTGGGACTGTAACTCTCTCTCCCGACGATCAAGCTCTGCTGCTTTCTTCTCCAATTCCTCCTGCCTTCTCAACAACTCAGCCTGTGCACGCGCTTGGTCCTAACACAGACACAGAAATGCTCTTAAAATTCCCTAATCCACACATCTGACAGGAGTTATAATATCCAATCAGGTAAGTAATGAAGGTATTTTTCCATTCAGGTGAGTTTAGGTGTGTTAGTTTGAGAAGGGGAGAAAAAGGGGTAATGATTGGAAAAGCAATCAGCTACAGTTGTTCACTCACTTGTCTTCTTTAGTTAGTATTAAACTAGCTCTAAAATTGTGCTGCACAAAGAAAGCTACAAGTGGGGAAAGGGCATTAAATGAATTCACTCTTTTCAAGACAGTGACATGAAGGGGTACGGAGAATGCTAGATGAAAGACAGTACCTCATTACGCTGCTGTTGGGGCATCAGAAAACAGACGAGTATATGGAGGACAAGAGGAAATGTGAACCAGAAGCAAAGACAGAGAGTGTCTGTATAATGTCACAGTGAAAACTACATGTGATTCAATGTATATTAACATGTTTTTGTATGTAGTACCTGAGTCTGGTGCTGTGAGTACGCCGGTGGCTCTTCTGTGGGCTTCATGATAGCAGGCTGTGTGTTCTGGGAAGGGGCAGGTGTAGATTTGGGTGCATTCCCAGGGGCCGCCTGTAAGCCAGCATAGACCTGCTATGTTAATATCTGTGCAATCAAAAGACAGACCCTAAATCAAAACTGTGATTAGGCCACAGTCATATTTTGTCAGTTAAATCCTCTGCGACTGAGAGGTAGAGGAATAGAGTTTGATGGTAGTGGATAAAAATGAGGTCACTGACTCAGAAGCACACAAACACATGCATGCGCACACTCATTAGTAGTAGTTAAGCTAACCGTTCTGGCGTCTGTGAAGGGGTTATACTCCTCCAGACCACCTGGAGGGGCAGACTGGGTCACCTGCGTCACTGAAGGATCCTATGGGATAAAGAGGACCACAAAGGATTTTAGGGGGTAAAAACCACAACCACAAAATAAAAAGCGTATTTATTGTTGTTGTTGTTAATTAACCCACAACTTGTATGAGACCCCCAGCTGCCCACACATACACTGGGTCTGTTAATTCACATGTTCTGATCAGTTATTACTGATGTGTTGACAACAGGCAGGGTGGAAACAGAGAGCAGGCTGCGCATACAACACAATAAAAACGTCATATTCTATTTGAAGTAGCCTTTTTTGGTCTTGTCTCCACTTGAAACACTATGGATGGGATCAGGTGCAGAGGGAACTGAAAAAGGCCCCTAATTAATTACATGCATGCACAACAGGACACTCCATGGTAGTATATGGTGGTGGCCCACCATGAAACATCAAGAGCCAACTGTTTGCAGGATTTCATTTGAATCAAGGCTCCGCCCACCGATTAACACACCTTCCAGGGGAGGGACTCAACTGTTAAATCCCCTACCGAGGGGCTCAGTTGGGATGAAACCCAACAGACTGTTTGCAGCCCCTGGTCTACGGTCAAAGGTAGGCTAGTTTGTCTACTGGACACAAATTTAGCACAAATTAACAGCGCGTTGCCTGCATATGGCCTACAATGACAAAGGAGCTAGATGGAAAACAAACTGACTGATTGCCTTGACTATCAGAAGGTTTTACAAGACGAATCGGTCTTCCGTGTCACGCCACACCAAGATAAGTAGGAAGCCAATGTTTCAAGTCGCAATAAAAGTGTCAAAACGTTTACGCGCGCAGTGTGCTAGCGTTAACGCAAAGTTAAGTTTATGTTGGAGCACCGCTGTGGCGACATACAACTCTAATGAGACGGCCAAGTCTCCCAAGCCTGCGTCCCAGCGGGAATTAGGAAACAACTGTAGGCACACAATGTATTTAAATGCTAACCAGCCGGTTAGCTATTTACCAAGCTAGCAGGTGTCACCAAATGTTTACTCACGGTGGGCACAGCTAGCCAGCTAACATCATGTGTCTTTGTTCTTAAGTTGGCATAAGCATTATAACGTCCAGAACAAACAGCCTCGGCAACAACGTGCTAGATGATCCTTCGTAGCTTCCTTTACAAAGTGAACAGCCATATAATGTGTGAGTGATGAGATAAAGGACGTGAATGATGAATTGCCCGTTCTGCTACCTAGCCTTATACCAAGGCAAACCTCTAGCTAGCTGTCAAGCTACTAGCTAAGACAGTTAGCAGGGATGCTAAAGTGAGACTGGCCTCATTGGGCTCTGAAGCGTACGTTAACTAGCTAACAGGTAGCCCACAGAAGCTAGCTAAGTTAGCTACCTGAAAGGGATTGCTGAAGTCCGGGTCTGCAAACGGGTTGCTGTCAAAATCGGACATTGTACAGCCTTTCTAATAACGGTTTCCTGTGTGGAAGAGCTCCCCGAATGATTAGGGAAGATTGAGTCTCTTGATTTGACTGGCTCTCTCTGCTGCCTGCAGTGTCCTCCGCCTCCTTCTGATGGAGACCCCCCCCCTTGCTTAGCAAGTTAGCCAGTAGCACAAAAAAATGGCAGCAAGAGGAGAGGATGCGCGTGACCCTCCTACGTCACTGTTACTGCACCGCGGACAGGCACCTGTACGGAGCAGAAACATGATGCTCTAAACTGTAATCTATCATTAATTACAAAATAATTCAATACACTCTGACGGGGGCCATTGTGTACATTGTGGTACTTTTACTTTTAAAATAATCCACATCATTCATACTTTAAGGATTATTCAAAATTTCAAGCCAGCTATTCAGTTCAGTTATACGTTTAGCTCATGGTAATTCTGTTTCTATTTAAGCACAACTTTGAATGTAGGACTACATTTGGTGGCCAAAATGTAAAGTACAGAACTGAGCAATACAGAAAAGGCAGTTTTACGCCAACAGCCTTCCTTAACTGTGACACTTCAATAAATAAAGAGACATTAACAGAATGAAAATATATTTTTATAAAATGTATTTTCATTCATGTATAAAACGTGGTGGCCCTGCATGGCGTATTTGGTTAATGTCAACCCTGCAATACTTCATTCACACAATGGTGTAAAAAAAACAAAAAAACACATGTCAACCCAAATTTATAGATGCTAACTTTTACCACCTACATCTTTGTTTCTCTGACACAACCTTAAACATTTCAATATCATAATTTACTATACATCGAAGAGAATATTTCTACAAATTAAAGATTTACCACCCCAGACACAATTGGACATAAAAGGTCAGCGTCTTCCTGGGCTGTGAGGTTGACTGAAATAAAACAAGAAACAATCTTAAAATATTTTCCCAGCTTTGATTTTTACATCCTCCTTGGGTTCATTCCTGTGCAACTACGTATTATTTGAGCTCCTGTAGGTCAAATACCACAGCAATCTCCTCCCACTTGATGATTATGTTAATGATGAGGATAATGATATATGGAAGTGTCTGCTGTTAAGTTGGTCTTTTGTTCCTGTGAGAAAGAGCTGGAGAGGGGAACCCAGACTATTCCATGATGACCTCTTTCTCAGCAGCAATCCCAGACAATTTACTGGAAATCATTTTATTTCACTTGCCCCTATAAGAACTATCTGTGTGTGTGTGTGTGTGTGTGTGTGTGTGTGTGTTTCCACGTTGGCTTTGAGATTGTTAGTTTCTCAAAACGGCCACTTGGGGGAGCTACGATCCAATAGGTCTCCTCGACTGGTTTTGCAGAATCCTCCTCATTTGCCATCAATTTATTTTCATTCAAACAAAGGGTGACCATGTGAAGAACATCACATCAGTTGACAGCCTGTAAATGTGATTTAAGCATTTAAGCACCATTTACCCGGATTAAGTTTCAATTGAAGAACAAATGCTATTAGGAGGGAATCTTACAGTATGTGGTGAATGATGGTTAGCCTAACACCTAATACTATAAGTTATGCTAATGGGCTTTTGTTAATGAGTAAACACCTTCATACCCTGCTAATGCGCTCCTTCTGCCTTACAGTATGTACTGTGCCTATATAATGTTTTGCATTGATAGACTCTAGATAAACACAAACTCTGGATTCATTACAATTCAACTCCTGTCCACAAACTATACACACACATTCACACAAAATGAGCATCGGTTCCTTCCCTAATCTTGTATTAATGGACCCAATCACAGACTCTATGAATAATCAATGGCCAGTGGTCTGCAACCACAGTGCTGAGACCTTGAGTGAAACTGAATTTTCCTAATAAGACACACATACACTCGCACACCTTGAGGCCCAAATTAGCACTAATGCACTGTGGGTTGAGAATACGTCACATGGTTTGTTTGCTGCAGAATGTGAAAGATAAACATGCTGTGCCAGGCTGGGCGATACGTGTGCATGTTTGTACTGTATGTGTGTGTGGCGAGAGGAGTAGTTCGAGAATGGGGACATGTCTGTCCTTGTCCACTCTCTCCTGCCTGCCTTTAATGCTGCTTTCCACAGATGACTCTGTGTGGAAACAACCGCTTTGGCTAATAGCTGCTACATTAGTCTCTTAACCAGTTGGTCATGGCCATTTAGAAATGTTCATTAGGTCGCGGACCACAGTGGATAGGTGTGATAGTTCACTCCCCACTGTTGACTGTGGAAAGACAGGAAAAGAGACGGACAGAGAGGGGAGGCAGTCAGTCAGACATCCAAACCGACAGATGGAGAGGGAGAGAGAAGCAATTTACTGGCCAACATGACGACCAAGTGTTAAAAGCCGCAGACGCAATTATCATCATATTTCCCTGAATAAGAACCTTGTGCATAATTCGATCTCATTAAGGTTATGAGTGTTATTTTAGGGCTCTGAAAAGGTTGGATAAGCAGGACTTGATATTATGGGTTATTAATGCTGCAACATCTGGTGCCATTCTGGCAATAGTCTGATAGTCATCTGAATGTGCTAGAAAATTCAGTATTGAACTGATGTTATGACCACATATAGTAAAATACAATGTAGAATGTACTCTAATATGTATGTATGGAGATGTAAAAAGATTCTCCTATATAGATATGTGGTAATGTATAGCTTTCTATATGGTGTGTGTGTGGGTGCATGCATGTGAATTTGTTTGCTGTTGACCAGTCAGAGCAGATTACACACTGCAGGGGGAAACAGCCCTCTGTCGCCGGAAAAGCGATTGATTCTCCATTTCCATATTAATGAGCAGATTTGTTAAGAGCCTGCAGGAGAGGGAGAAAATAACAGGGTCTTCATAGGGCACGACATTTATAAATAAAGCTGATGCAGAGAAAAATGGAAATTAAACCTTTTTAGTTTAATAAATTTGAGGCATCCGAAGCAAAGAGAGCGATTTGCATTTCCATTTGTGGCCAAATAATGAGAGTGCGGGTCCATGATGAGCCTGCTAGTGCTGCTTTTGGGTCTCAAACAGTCAGACAATCACTCCAGCGTGCAGCCCTCCACATCAATGTCATTAGCTCAGGCCTGTTAACTCTGCTACTTGGCTTTCTAAGATTATTTGGTGAACTAGAGATGCCTATTGTCACTCTGAATGAGGATTATGCTCAAAGTAAAAATGTATTCACTTCTGTATTTCCTGTATTTCCCAACCTGGATGTGTCTATATCTTTTTCCTTGAATATTCAGCATCCTCTATACATGCAGGTGTCACTTTAAAATGATCCTTTTGTTGTGCTAAAACAACCCTGTCAGATAGTCTCTGCCTCTCTCATAAACACTTGGACTTAAACACACACAACTCACAACTCACACACGCACACAAAGCATCACTGATTGAATTTATTGGGGAATGGATGTTGACTAGACCACTCCAAGTAGGCTAGATTGTTGTTGTTCCCAGATTGACAGACAGACCCAGAGCGGCTGATTGAAAGTGCCTTTTAGCTGGCTCTCACTGTATATTTGATTTGGCAAAATGGAAGGGGAGTCCAGTCTTTTCCCAGGATGCAAACACAAGCCCGTGTGTTTGTGTGGGAGTATGTTTGTGTATTTGTGTGTGCCATGCGTACATTGACAAGTGGATGCTTTAGCAAATGCTGCATAAAATGCACCCCTTTCAGGTATTAATTGAATAATGCAAGCACTCCTCTTACCAGCCATCAAGTGGGCCACTTTCTCAGTGGCCTATGCTGCTCTCCTTGCCTGTGAATTGACTAGATTTATCTGTGTTGTTCCAGCCAATGGATGCCATTTGTTCCAAATGTTTGACATAAACATGCAAAGAGCAGAGGCGTGCACTCATAAAATAAGCTTCGAGACTGTTGTTTTACAGCCCAAAGGGACCAGTGGGGGGGGGGGCTCTCAGCCTATCAAATCATGTGGCACTCTTGCTGAGCCAACGGCGTGTAAAAGTTCTCTTTCAACCAATGATGTGATGAAAAGGAACAATTGCCGCCATAAAGAAAGAAAGAGGAGAGGTGGAGAAAAGGGAAAGGAGCATGGAGGAGAGAGACGGAGTGCTCTGGGAGGTGTGCAGCGTTCTGCTAAATATGCATACTTATTTTCTATGCCTTTTAATGGGACACATCTCATTGGGCACCTTATGTCTGCTTCAAACTATAAAAGATATTTACCTTTACATCTGCAGGAAATTCCCCATAATAAAGACAATATTGGCATATGGAGCCTTTGCTGAATCTGATCTATGCTTTCTAGTGCTGTCAAGATGCCTATGACATTAACGCAGCTTGAATAAAATAAAACTAATCACTCTAGAGGTTATATTTGACTTTTATTTTTGTCTGGGAGTGATAAGAGAATGAGGCTAATCAGGGTACCCCTTAATGTAAGTGCTATTTGTAGAGGTAGAAATGTCTCACATGTTGTCTATATTGTGTATGGATTAGACTCAGGTGTCTGTGCACGGGTTTGTGCGTGTGTCTGTTGTGCACATTGAGGTTCGATTTGCTGATTTAGCAGCCCTCTAATTTTCCACAAGGTAATATTTGCCTCACCTACTGCCATCTGTTTTTATTATCCGGGTGAATATGTTTGTCTAAGGATATCAATAATCATCAACAAAGCCATGACTCTTTCACCTCTCCCTCTGCATACCCCTCTCGATATCCCCGGCTGTCTCTCACACAACGCCGCTCTCGCCTCCTGCTCTGATTGCGTGCACAGTCTACATATTTCAATGTGTAATTGGTGAAAAGCAAACATTATCAACCCTAGTTTCAGTCAAACTACGTGCACACATACAGTACATAACCACACACATAAATTCACACACACTGTGCCGTGGCTCGTGCCTTGACGGAGTGAGTGTGTGTGTGTGTGTGTTCTCCTATTACAGACAGTAATTACCGTCAGTCACCCTGTGTGTCCATAACAAGCCAGCATAATGCCCTAATCAGGCCTGGATTAATCTAACTCTCTCTCTAATCACTCTAAAAGTGATTTATATTGTTTTTCCTGTTCGGAACAAATGAAATCTGTAGCTTAAATTAATACTGGCTTTTCATCACTGGGAAGTTAAAAAGCCAGTAACCATCACATTCTTGTCATTAAGGCTGCGTCTGAGGAGACATACAGGCACGCACACACACACACACACACACACACACACACACACACACACACACGGTCACATATGTATTTAAGTTGGAAGGAATAAATATACAAATATTAACTATTGGTCTTCTGCTGCGAAAGGCTTTCAGACCAAGCAAATGGGGTCATCAGAGGAATAACTAAAATGTTATTGCTACTATTTCATCTTGCATATCCTGCTTTGATTTAATAATTACAATCAGAAAATGGTTGCTGATAAATTACTTTTACATTGTACAATTGTATCAGCTTTTTTTCACAATTACGTCTTGAGCTGTAAATTAAGTGTGCTGAGAGTTTATTGGCCAGCCTCACAACTGTCAGCACAGGGATATTTTTGCACTGTAATGGACATGAAATCATTTTTTATCCATCTACCAATTATTCTGATGAAAAATGCTCTATATCATTCTGTACAAGTCATTTGTCAAATTGTATCGGCAACAATCTTGCAATTTCTTGGTCCTGAGCTTTCATTTAAGATAGCATGCCTCCTATTTCGGTCCATGCCTCCTACTTTGTTTCATTTCCATTGTTAAACAAATCAATTCCAACCCTGACTCACTTCCCATTGTTTTTCATTATGAAGAACGAAGGCCGGACACGAATCATAACAGAACCATGGAATTTCCTGCTCACTACTCAGTTTGTGCTCGGAATACAAACCAACACACAACACGCACATTTAACAAATGCAAATTGTGAGCCAATCTGGTCGAGCTATCTGGGCTCCCGGTTCCATATTCATTTCCTCCACCCCACTGTTCTCAAACTCCAAAAACAATCCTGGGGTTAACCTGAAAGGGATAGGAAATGGAGGTCTGACAGCGTCCACTGTCTCGCTCGCTCTTCTTCTCCTTTATCTCTCTTCCACACGGTCTCTCACCTTTGCTCCCCTCTCCTTCCTCCCCTCTCCCCCTCTTCTCCCCTCAGTCCCCTCTCCCCTGTTCTCTTCATGCTGTGTAATTCTCATCTTACACACTCTGTTGCTCTGGACTATGAATAATGCATGGTGTGTGAGAAATCCTCAATCTCATGCTTGGCTCCCAGCAAGCATTATGGAGCTTGCATCTCTATTACGGAGATGAATAGGAGAGGGGAATATCGCATAGGATACGCTCTAACTTCATTGTTTGTTTTTCAGCATTAAAGGTCCAATCGGGGATTTCTTTAAGTACATATGAATTATGTATAAAATATACAAGGAAAGGCTTGCTGATGAAAAATAATATCATGAAAACTTCTATAATCCACCATATCGTCATCGCTGCTCCATTTTTCTCCAGCGTCACAATACAAATAAATATGAACAACAGCGAACTATTACAGCTTGTATGCTTCAAGCCCCTGATAAATAATTTATTTTGAGTTAATACATTTTTCTCTTATAGAACTACTTTAAATTCAATCAAATAATGCTATAAAAAGCAGCGTCTTATTGCTTTTGTTGTGGTGTGTTTCAATTCTGTAGGGTTTTCATTGTTGCCTTCTGTGTGATTTTTCATTTTATGGAAATGATAAGATGGCAACTGCAGGGAAAATGCATTTATTAATACACGAGTCAGGTTGGGTGCATGTGTCCATGAATCTGTCTGTGTCTCACCATTGTAAATTTGTTTACAGCCGAAATACTACAAATGCAGATAACAAAGCAGAATCGGGTTGTTGCTCACGGCGGGTGGGGACGACGACAAACACTAGGTCAGGTAAAACTCCATTATGTTCAACCCACAGTCTCATTACACTAGGAACAAATGACTGCTTCAACCTTTCTGCAGACACGGTGGAAAGTGTAGACGTACTGATGTGGATGAGCTATGTCGCCCGTGATGTGAACTTTAAACAGTTCCAACAGTTTTACAAGCTTTTGTGACAATCTTCTCCAGTCTGTTGTCAGCCTCTTCTTATCGATTTCCTTCTATAGAGTTGATGCCACATCAGGGGACACTTACAAGAACACAAAGATTTTGGTTTCTTCCGACAACCTTCCTGCTCTGAGCGAGTGATATGTATGTATGCGCCGTGTGCGTTACTGTACGTGCGCGCCATGCTACGACACAGACCCGTGTTTTATGGGGTGTGTACATGCGATAAAAGCACTGAGGAGTTAAAGTGCTTTTCTACCATGCTCAAAGCCATGTGTCAGCACTAGACCACTAAATCCATACAGTTCCCTTGAACAGTTTCCCTTCTTCTGATAGTCTATCATTCCTCTGTTTCAGGTGGCTGGCCACTGTGTCTGACAGGGCCGAGTCCTTGAGGAGCTCATGTGTCTGTGCAAAGTACAGGACAAGCACGGATGTTTGAGCTTTCAAACAATGTCCACGTTGTTGCCCTTTTCCATCTGTCTCTGCTGTTTCTCATTCCCAGTGTTTCTATGACAGAGACCCATGACTCGGCACACACAGAGATACATGATTTTGCATTGTTGGAGTCCTTTTTGAAGTATCCTATACGGTGTAGGGAATAATATACCATCACTAATATGTTGTGAGCATAGTTCTTTCTCCTCTTTCTGATGCTCTGGAATATGTTCCTTTTTTATATTTTACCAATCTTCATATTTTCCATCTTTATGTTCGGCTTCACCCAGTATCACATGATTTGTGATATAAAGCAGGGATTGAGAATATTATGGATAAAAACCTCCCCATTATTCCATGGTTCTGAAATCTTACAGAAATATGCCTCCCATTTTGGTAGACATGGCTTGCTCTTTCTGTCGTTTTCATGCCCGTGTTGGATGACGTCCGGATGAATCACGCTAACGACCTGGGCCCTGTGCTGCAGCACTGCTGTAAAATTAATTTCTAAGGAATGGAGATATAGGGCAAATAGATGAGAATAGGAACCCAATATTCACTCTTAGGTACTACGTGCTCAGGCACAGACACACACATGCATGCACTCGCATATACTGCACACAGAGCCTGACAGGCAGGCTATTATCCCCCAGCCCGGGCTGCCGTAATTGGCTATCGCTTTTTACAAATGTGGCTCTGTCTGACTCGCATATCAGCTCCCGTCTCATCAACCGTGTAGGGGTCACCACGTCCGTGCTTGTGTGTGTGGTGGTGTACATGTCTGTATATGTGCATGTATATATGTAGGGGTCACTAGTGTGCCCATCCCTCTCATGTTTCCATTTCACATGCTCATTTATGTCCATGCTAAACGAGCCAACGGATGCTAAGTGTGTCCGTGGCTGGCTCCTCTTTAGCAGTGCCGGAGTATTTAGCCATTAATCTGCTAATAGCATCAAGATCATTCCAACACCGGCTAGCTGATGATGAAATATTAGCTTAGCTCAGGCCATCATTAGTTCGTCTGGACTTGCCTTGGAGGTCGGGACCATCTTATTTCTCACACCCAGAGATCAAACCCAGTTATTAACTGAATGCAGACTAATTTCTTAATTTTGCCAGTTTGTAAAAAAAAAAAAAAAGAACAATTGCATTTTTAGATCTGACAAAAAACTGCTGCAGCTAAAATCTGCTGGTTATAATATCAATGCTTTTGCATTTTTCTCCTTGTATCTGCTTGGCTAGTCCTGATGCACTTTTAGATAGTTGACAGTGTGCAGACACAGACAACATGGTTAGCGTGAGGGGGCCAAATGAGCAAAAGAGGTTACCAGTTGGAATCAAACCGAGGACTTTGCAGATATGTGCCTTTACCATTCTGATTTACATTTATACAAATTTTAAGCTTTAACAGTTTTAATGTATTAAAATTAATTTAGCTATACCATCATATTGACACACACTGCAAAAATGTAAGGGGGAAAAACCCTAAATTCTCTTTGGTGAGCAACTGACCTTATAGACCCCTATGTTTTTTTAGATGATGAATGTTGTGTAAACTTGTAATATTTTCAAATCTACCTACTGTAAAAGTGTGTATTGCTTCTAATTTTTTTCTTGATTTAAGATATGCGCAATTGTTAATTTTTGTGTCCACCTGTAAGATTCTGTCTCATTTAAAGTGTCACTTACACCCCTTTCAAATGTCAGAATATGGAGAGTCAAGCATCACAAGATCATCTACAATAATATATACTAATGTCTAAAACCAATGTAAATACTAATCTTCTATATACGTAATCCATCCATCCATCCATTTTCCACCGCTTATCCGGGGCCGGGTCGCGGAGGCAACAGGCTAAGCAGGGTTATCCACACGTCCCTTTCCCCTGCAACGCTTTCTAGCTCTTCCCGGG